>VMBQ01002094.1:19083-119961 GCA_007657795.1 Dreissena rostriformis | reverse complement strand
TTTTTTTTTTTTTTTTTTTTTTTGGTATTGTACTAATTTGAGACTATTCCAAATAGTGAGGTGTTGAAAATAAATACAGTAAATGACATTAAAAAACAAATTTGTGAACAAGTATTTCCGTAGTCAAAAAAAGGTTTTGTGAGTATTTCCTTGCTGATCGGTGTAGGTACCATGTAAACGAAATTTGTGTAACGATATGATTTGATGACGAACTATCCATAATTTTCACATATTTAAACATACGTTTGCAAAATTGAACTACTCTATATGGAAACTTTTTTATTCTGAATATCTATGCGCAGGTGAGCAATATGAACTGATCTATGTGAACTATTGCGGGCCCGATTGCTTTCGTTTGCAAATGTGATACATGTTATTCATACATTTAAGCATGTTATGATAGTTGTATATAAATACGATATGTTTAATACATTTATGCAACATCTTAAATTCTCAATTGCAGCATGGTTATGGCATATTCATGTGTTCAAGCGTGGCTACCCCTGCATGTGACGCTGGAACTTACAATGTGTGCAGTGAATTTTTAATATGTTTCTATGTTTCGATCAAGTATACATCAGAGAAACTTTTTCTGCTTAAACTTTGTATTACCCTTCTGTCGTTATTTCTTTTGCGCAATTATGTTTTAAATAACTTGTGTCTAGAGAATGGTATTTTTTCTTGTTTTCTGGTGGGGTATATTAACGCTTGTGTGCATATCAAAGGGAAAGCATATTGAGGGTTGACAACTTAATCTTACATTATTCGGTAACTTTTTCACATACTGTGATTTTCGCTTTGGATGCAGAATACCGTGGCAATAGGAAGTATGCGATGAAATAGCGGCCAATCAAAATGTCGTTTAGCAGTTCTAAAACCTTAAAGCCCATTATGGCTTTTGGTAAGAACAAGAGACGATAACTCAATTGTTCATGGTTTAATATGGATTATTATCAATTTATCCAAGAAGGTATGGTTATGCACATTATTTGCACATTTGGTCAAGATCGAAGAAAAATATAGCTTTCTATCTTAGCGACACTCAAATTGTTGACCATTTCCGGATGAGGGTAACCTTCTTATAAATCAGTTAATGAAAAAAAAAAAACAATTTGCAAAATACTCGAAAAACATGTTACGCGCATTGAAACACAGCTAAATATATTACAGACATTACCTATGGGATCTGAAACCATTGTAGCCTGTGGCCTCAAAGTCAAGTTTGCCTTTAATGTTTAATAATAAGGATTTTCCTTCACAATTCTCACAAATTGATGTTTAAAGCGGCGATGAGGAATATTTCTAGTGGATGATTACAATTTTTAACAATTACCAAGCAATATGTAAGTAACTTAAAGATAAGACTATCGATCCTATTATTTAGTGATATATTGTTAAGCCGATTAATTCATTCGTTGATCGATTGATTGTGAGGAAGTAAAGCATGACGGCATATTTGGAATAAGGTGGAACAGAATTAACATAAATATCATCAATAATTTGTTCTATTTGATTTTGCAATAGATGTTGTCCAACACGATAATCCAACTCGAGAGGCTTAATGCCGATAGAAGGGTCGAACGTGCAACACGACAGACCGTCTGTACTGAGCAAAGAAAGGCAAACCTCAATGCTCTCCACGAACGGTGAGCCTGTGCTTAAAAATACATGATCGGTAATAATGTCGAAAGTTAAATTGTAATCGGTAAAGGTCTATAAAAACTCCATAGAAAAGTTTATGTTTATACGATTTTGACACATATATCTTAATACACATATTATAATGCAGTTCAATCCTACTTTCAAGATGCCGCTCCGCTCGAAACCGGGAGCCATCCAGGACTTGCAACGCACCTGCCACTGATTCGACAAGCCCCGCCCCGTAAACTAGGGTATGCAGAACAGCACCGTAATTTAAACAGCAAATTGCCTTCACCTTTCAAAGAAGTCTTAAAAGGAAGGTAAGTGAGTAAACATTAACCGGTCCGATTTATTTGTGATTGATGGGGTTGTTGGATACCAGTCGCGTTTTCCGAAATCCTCCGAAGGGCGGGGTTCAAAGGCACGTGAACGAGTACGCTGATCTGAGAGGTGTCCATTTAGCAGGGGTCGCAAGCTACTTATTGCCTACGAGCGGAGGCGGAGCTAAGTGGGCGCTCGTGATGGGACGCCGCTCGGGCACGTGACGGAGGCGTCCGTTAAATTGTTCAGGCTCGTGAAGGAGACATGGCCATATTTAAATCTGTCATTTTATGAATGTTGCGAAACTGTAAACAACACGCGGTGTTGTTCGGCAATTTCGCCTTTTCATTAAGAAAAATAAATTAACATTAAATCTGTAGATGTTTTTTTTTTTTNTTATAGTTAAATAAACATAGCTATTCATTTTGAAAAGTTTGCGACAAAACAACAGACCAAACATAAAATCTAAATCTTTATAATTAATAATAGCAAGAAAAGATCAAACTAAATATGTATACCGTCATTTTCTATAAAGTTCATTAATTTTTGCACAAACATTAGTGTGGCGTTCCGTTGTAACAGCTGTTGTGTTTCCGTGTAAAAGCTACTTTTTAAGTAAAAGCTAAGCATAGCGCTCCATCTTAGTTACGTGTTAAGGCTGTGAATTTCCTACCACCTGCATAAATAGTGATTGCTTGATGACCAATACTGGACTTGAATCACGGGCACAATATGTACAGTGAATGTACAGTTTAAATCGATGTATCATTAAAAAGCACAGTTTAATCAAAACAACAATTTATTATATAATCCCTAATTGTAGGCCCTATAAAGGTGACGATCCGTAATTATTTACCGATTAAAAAAAAAAAATCATATTTTATTTATAAAGGTTATCAAAAAACAATATATATATGCTATTGGACATAACCATAAAAAAATGAGCAATACAACTTGTTTTGAGCTCAGAACACAGTGTTTTCCAAGTCAATTGTGTTTACAAACAATCAGTTTATTTACATCGTTGTATACTCGGGAAAGTGAAAGTGAAAGTGACTCAGGTCACCAAAAATATATCGTTGATTTTCAACGTTTTCCGGTATCACTCACAAAGTAGGTCTCTTCTAAATGGTTAAAACGTTTGCAGTGAGCATACGTCACCGCTTTGAGGCTACACACCACGTTAGTTGCAAAGTTGTAAACATTTCTTCCAATTATGAAACGGGTATATCTTCCATAAATCTTGACAACGTTGCACCTAAGCTGTGTTATTAGCATTTTTATGCAAGAGTAACTGAAATCCGGTAAAAATTAGACTAGTTTATATGCATAATAATTAGATTTGTCACCTTTATAGGTCCTTTAAATATCAAAACGTTTTAAATATATTGGCGTTCTATTATATAAATGCGAAATTATATTTAGAGTACAAAAGCGGTTTGCAATCGCAACCTTTTACAAGGTTGAAGCACAATAATACGACACTTATCTCTTACAGTATTTATACTATTTGACTTTTGACCACATACGTACGACTATTTCACAGCATTCAATGACCTTTGTGGCGTGTTCTGACAAAACTGGGCAAAATGCTTGTGCGTAAATTGTCATCCCAGATTTTTCATTTAAATGATGTCTCTTCTTAGCGAAAATCTAGTTTAGGCGGAAAGTGTCGTCCCGGATTAGCCTGTGCGGACTGCACAGGCTAATCTGGGATGACACTTTACGCACAAGCATTTTGCCCAGTTTTCTCAGAACACGACCCCTTTGTTTGTGCAGACTGTGCGTTGAATAGCAAAACAAATGGTTCTTAAGGCCGACATGAAGAAAATAACATAGAAAATATAGGTTGGTGTCTTATTGGTTGGTAATCAGCTTCAAATGCTAGAAAATTACATGAACAATACTTCGGAGCAAAAATGTATACCAGTAAACATGCGGGCAAAGTTATCAGCAGACTTTTTTCTTAATAAAACCTATCACACTTCCGACGAAATCACCGAAACTAAACACTGTTACTCAATAGCGAGTACCCGGTAATTATTTGACATGGAATTCACATTTACACTTCACAATTGAGCGACGAAACATGGTGAAATCTTTGGATGGAATGGTCTTCAGATCGATAAAAAGCCTTCAATTGAGCCGCGTTCTAGGAAAACTGGGCGTTATGCATGTGCATAAAGTGCCGTCCCAGATGAGCCTGTGCAGTACGCTCAGGCTAATTAGGTACGACACTTTCCGCTTTAATGGAAACTTTCGTTTAAAGGATGCCTGTTCCAAAAGGAAAACTGCACAAGCTAATCTGGGACGTTACTTTACGCACATGCATTTAGCCCATTTTCCCCAAAACGAGGTTCAATTAATTCAGGTCCTCAGAGTATGGCGCAGCAGCCACAGCATTTTGACTTTTCCGGTGAGATCGGCTTGAACATTTCGTTAGACATGCTTTCAAGATTTTCTGGAAAGAAAAACACACTTAAATTTAGAGAAAAAAAAAGATACAATAGAAGAAACACCTTGAACGTCATAGAATTAAATTTGATTATCTTGAGTGATAATTACTAAACTAACAGTATGCTCATTAAATTACATGTACTTGAGACAAATATTATTCACAGATATGGTTTTGTCATGAATTTTACTAATGGTATCAATGTTGAAAACCAGTCAAACCGCTGGGTAGGTTTAATTGTATGTTTTTTTTTTCCGCGGATTGTATTGACCTTTGTTCACGACATGTCAATTTAACAGTCTGTCTACGTCATATACCTGCGCGTAACACGGTGTTTTGTGTCTGGGCCTCCATCTGCCGTCCCTGCTGGATGATCCTCTCCTCTATGTTATTGTCTAACAGCGGACGTCTCTCGTCGTCGGCATCCATGGACAGGCCGGACCTGTTTGACCGCCGGCTCTCTTTGTCACCTGCAATGAACATGGCTTCACGTGAGAACACATGACTTCACATCAGAACACATGACTTGACATCAAAACATATGACTTCACATGATAACACATAACTTCACATGATAACACATGACTTCACACGAGAACACATGACTTCACATGAGAACACATGACTTCACATGAAAACACATGACTTCACATGAGAACACTTGACTTCACATGATAACACATGACTTCACATGAGAACACATGACATCACATGAGAACACTTGACTTCACATGAAAACACTTGACTTCACATGATAACACATGACTTCACATGAGAACACATGTCTTCACATCAGAACACATGACTTCACATCAGAACATAAGATAATGGAAGAACGCTCGCTCGATTGACAGAGGTAAAACATTGTAACATAGAATCAATTTACAAAATAAAAACTTAAATTATAAAATAAATTTACATGTAATACTAAAGTGATTGTCGAAAATAATTGTCTTTGGAGGCTACTGAACTGTAGTAGAACGACGCCAAACCAAGAACACTTTTTGAAATAGTATACGGTTTAAAAATAAAAACGCTAAATGCACACAATGGATGTGTCCCGGACAAATAATACCTATGTTTATAGCAATAATACGAACCTAGTTCATCTGTTGGTTTCTCTCTTCTCTCAACATAGACAGCCTTTCTATTTGAAGAAGAACTTTCTTTTCCTCGAGGTTTTATTAATCTTCTCTGAACCTGGTCGCCCCTAAACATAAACAACTTAATTATTTTTTTTATAAATACACATGTACATACACTCTTGTTTATTGAAAATGCAGGTTTAAAGCGACGTGTTCACAGATTTTCGTATTTTTTGAAAACTGTCATTTAATGAATTTACAAACCAATCCATAATATTTGGAGATGTTTTAAATAATTATAATAACCGTAGAGGTACCCTTTTAAGTCCCGAATCAAACAAAAACATATATCACACAATATCAGCAAACGCGATTGTTTTATTTGTTTTTATGTAACATCATAATTCTGTATCTTTGTATCTTGGCATACTAAAATAAACCGGAAAATAATTCACTTAACCCATTTATGCCTAGCGTCTAGAAAAAAAAAGGCCTTGGCAAACAGCGTAGACCCAGATGAGACGCCGCATAATGCGGCGTCTCATCAGGGTCTACGCTGTTCGCTTACAGGAATTTCTGTGAGAAATATTCTAAAAATAGAAATAAATATACCAGACGTCTCTAATTTTGGAAATAAATTGATCCAATTTAGAAGGATGGGAGAGTCCACTTAGCATAAATGGGTTAACGTCTCAACAAGTGCAGTCAAGATCAATCTCTTCTACACCGAAACTTTCTATTATCACAAACTAAAGGGTTTATCGATGAGGACGGTTCTACTTTCAAACTGTGATTTGTACATGCTGTTACTCAATCATTTGTGTGGAATGAACTGTTCAAATAATTACTTTTCCGAATGTAAACATTGTAATTGATTATTTTACGTGTTTTGCAGTAAATAACTCTTATTTAAATTAGAACGTTTGTTAATTATTGTTTATTTTGAGATCTTCTTTGTGTAGCATCTCCCTTTAAAACACTAAGAAGCACTTAATGTTTGCATTGAACATTTCCGCTTGTTTAGGCCATTGTAAACGACGTGTGTATTAACATCATATTCAATTGTTCAATGTATGTGCATTGTGTTGTATGTTTGAAACATATATGCTGACGTTAGACATGAATGTTGTTTCGTTATATATAAAAACATATGTTATGCCATTTATATATCAACTGTTGATATTTACTTGGCTAATTATAAACCGTATCAATATAGTCATGCACTATGTTATATTTAATTTATACTTACATATTTTTCATATTGCTATCATATTGACATTATATTAGCAAACACGTTCCAAATCTCTTTGAATACCTAACAAACTTCCATCAAGTCTAACAAACTACCAGTACTTAAAAACCTTCAGTGAAATAGCCCAAGTAAAAGATGCCACTGCATATGTAAATGCTGAAAAAAATACATATCACTAAATATGTTCACAGGATGCTCTCAAATTTAGTGTTTATTTAGCCGGTGTAACGGTTTCATCTCGATGCAATATAGAACAGGTTTCATTCTTTATTCTCATTTATTAGAACATGTTACGCATTTCCCCAACAGACTACACTGCTTGATTTATTCCAATCGTTTCGCACTTTTAATAAACGGAAACGAAGAAATCGATCAAAATATCCATGCGTGTTAACACATAACTTTCAAGCACAACCAAAACACATTTGACACAACAATAATGTAGGCTTATTTCTATATACAACGATACAAGTACACGTGTTCAGTCAAATATACTCAAAGCGGGAGTGTTTCACATCCTTATAAAAATGATTCGCTATTATCTATACACAATCTTGAAGATATTTAATGTCGTTCAGATTTATTCGACACTTAAATAACTTCCTTTCATTTTTCTTAAATTTGTATTGTAAAAAGACGCCATTCTCTTCAATGTGTGTTTATTGCACATGTATAATAGCAAGCACTTGACAAATGGTTTCTTTATTTTCTGTATACATGTAGAAACACCCTAGTCCTTGTTTGACACTGAGTCTTCATTTTTGTATTACATCGTTTCATATTAAATTGAGATATATCAAGTATTGTTTCAGATATATTGTAAAGAATAGAAGATACTATGTCGAAAGAGTTACAAAGTCTATAATTAAAAGATAATAAGTCATAATTATGAGATATTTTCTCGTTATAACTCAACTTAACTCAACACAGTTTATTAGGTAAATATAGGTCTCTGGCTCAAAACACACAATATTATACACAAAACATAACACATATTTGTACTTGTGAACACATTATCTTACATATAAAATATATTAACGTGTTAAATTGTATTCATAAAATGATACACATACGTACACAATTTCAATATTGTATCATTATCTGTTGTGNAATTGCTAAAATAGTTCAGCTCCGTTAAAATTATGAAATCCGCGGTACGGGTTCATTTTTCACTTGATAACTTATTTGAAATCTTTAAAAATCTTCTTGTTGTAGAAAACTGCTTGGATATCGAAATACGTTTGCAAATAACGAAACAGTCCCTCTCTATGCAATAAGTGTACATGCTGACGGTTTCATCTTAGTCATTTCGAAATACGTTTTAAAGTACCAAGGTACTTTCCCGTGTATTGGCTCAATTGTTGTGCGTACGAGAGTGTCTCTCGGCCGATACCACTCTTAATATCGTTTAAAGTGTTTTTCTATCGTTAATAAACGCCCATACTTAAAAACAATCATTTCAAAACATGTCTTCACATATTATGAAATCATCGCATGTTGCTATCATACGTTGAGCGAGTTTAACATTTCATACAAAATAGGAATGACTTATTAGTCCATTTACATTAGCTTTGGGTTAAGAACGCTTAACTTGTAGTAATACAGGCTATTTAGTTCGTAATAATTTATTATGAACGGTTTCAACAAAATATGTCATATCATCCAGGATATAGCCGCCATTAAAGATACAGTTTAATTATGATGAAACCTAACTGATGAACGTTGTATACAGTTACATCAGTCGTTTGTAAGCGGAACAGATTTTCTACTTAGGTGTGATGATGTCAACAATATATGGGTTTTAAGAGTGTAATGACAAAACCCGCTTCTGTCTAGCCAATCGGTTTTCATATGAGGTATGGGGTATTATATCGGGGATTTTATGTTCGTTTTTTATGAAGTTACCAGGAAGTTGGCCAGGGTTTGATTACATTTGATTATATAGCATAATGTTAAATGTGAAATGTAATGCCCAATGGTTGCTAAACTTTTCTACGCAAACAAAGATGACACACGCTTGTCTGCATTTTTTTAGAGCTTTATTTCAAGGAAGTTATTAGCTTTTGAGCCGCAGCAAGTATTTCGTCGTAGCTGACTCAAATCAATTTTGATCTAGATGTGAAATGAAATTTCCAAAGGGAATTTTATTTTAGGGCATGTATTCTTATAGCAATTGTGTAATGTCCATCAATTAGTTGTACATAGATTTGAGCATTACAATCTACCTAATTATGTTACCTGTGTTGTTAATACTTCGACAAAATTATTATAACGGATGATATAAATTAAGTCTTTAATGCATGCGTGTCATGAACTGAATGTTGTTTTAATTCACATAACGACATAACTACTATGTATATCATCTATACGCGCCATATACATTGCAATGACTCCGATGATGGATGCTTGACGATCGAAACGCACCAATGACCGTCGCGCTCACGTCCCGACTTCCTTTCGATAGTGTTAACAAATGGTAAATGTATATATATGAACTTACTGTGCATGAAACGTTATTGAAATGCGTTGGTGTTCTATTTTGAATGTTCTAATGTTGTATTTTTATTAACTTCTAATGTACGTGTTGTTTAATCATCCGCTAAACAAATTACCCTTTCCCAATTTTTTTCGTTACACATTTTAAAGGGTTAAACATTATTTTTAGTTAAAATTGTATTTTTAATGACAGGTGAAACCGTCATACATTTCGAAAAGAAGTATTCTATTAATGAATAAGACAGGTATAAATTGTGTAGAAAATAGTAAAATCCCAAATTGCTGTCAGTCGGTCATTTTGATTTAGGTAAGTCAAAGAAAATATGTAAAATACATGTACTGTATTCTACGTTTCATGGAAGTCTGTCGCTAACCAACATGTAATATATGAATGATTGCAAAACACGTCGGTCTGAAATGGAACCACAACAAGTTCTTTCTCTTTCTTCTATAGCACAATACTAATTTACTGCGTTAACAATTATATGTAGCCAGTTTTCGCGGTGTTAATGCTCATTTTGACATGTTTATTGAATGTTTACCACAAACGCGGGCTATCAATCATGAGAACCTAATAATTAAAACTGTTTCAAAACAAGCATACAGGGCATGGACATTAACAACTAGTGGACACTGATCATAAACATACTTAATCTTCTTCAAACCTAACGCATTTTGGTTTGTGACGGGTAAATTAAAACATAAACATAATTTATCAACCGTTTAGTAGGAAGTGTCTACCGTTAAACATGTATCGCGCGGTTTAACACTTTTCCTACACAATCAAACACTTGTTATATTAACAGTATCATACAAACATGAACAACAATTCCTATCTATTGATCAGTTTACTCTNTATATGTATGAATCTTATTTGTCGGATATTATAATTATATTTAAGTGTCCGAAAAGTTAGACCAATTACGGAATACATCTATGGTGTCATTTGTCAATTTAAGTGTTAACTTAATTGAACATAATAACGAACAAGTTTACGCCGGGACCGTGACGTTTGCTCGCACGTGTTACAGAGGTATGATTGTATCCATATGTCGCAAGAACAAATCTGCACATGTATACTAGTGTACATCTTGTGTAAATAAAGGAGTTTTCTGCTGTACATGAATACGTTATTTTCAATTCAAACTAACTCGACTTTCTTTCATTTGCTGGTACTACTTCTTCCGAACGTATTACTAGTTTTTATTTAATATAGTGTTATAAGGTTTTAAAAAAGTAATACGATCCTATATACCCGCATTAACCATATCGTATGATGTTTTCAAAAGAATTCAAACGTGGTGTCCTAATCGCTTAAGTGAATTGACGCGGGAACATGCACTGACAAAACACAGTTAACCCACAATTAACATTCAAATAAACGGTTTACTTGTGATATCTGCTTTATGACATCATTTGGGTAGACTTCAAGTGTAGGTTTATGCTTGTTATTCATCTACTTTCACTTAATGTCTGATGTAATACACTCAACCTATAACACGTCAGTTACTTACTGTGGTACCAGCAATGTCAAAGTAATATATCATTAGACTTTGATAATGTATAACTTAATCTAGATGATTAACTTGGCAGTTAAGTTTCAATATGGTATACTTATTAGGTAGTTACGCACTTGGTTGGTTTGTTTACAACATGAATACATTCGCGTTCACAATGAACTTACGTATAAAGCGTTAACATGGGAACATCTATTTCAAATAAGGAGATAATGCTTTTCAATATTGATAGTTAGACAATCTTGGTCATCAAGTAAGGACGACGACCAGTACATTTATTATCGATAATGGTATGATATAAACTAACACAGTTTCGGACGACAACTGGTACATTTATTTTACCTAATGGTATGTTATAAACTAACACAGTTTAATAAGTATATTAGGCAAACATAGCAAACGATCTGTTCACAGTATTCTGATTTCGTAAGAACGAGTGGCATTTAGGCCGCATTATAACCGCCTGTCGATGTTTCACGGGGAAATACGTGTTTTAATTGTGTAGCAAATCTCTGTCAGTTTCGATAGCTCTGGTCCTTTTTTGTTTTGTGTCGATCCATGGAAATAATGAGCAAAGTGTGGACAATTCATGTATATAGAGAATATTATTTGAGTTTGGATAAAGATCAAGTTTATCATGCGAGGCTTAGAATGCCGAGCGCTACCATGGTTCGTGCCGAGCATGATAAACGTGATCTCTATTCAAAACTCACACTATATTCTATTTATCCTATTATTTCTTCCTTTTTTCCATTAATAATTATCAAATATCGCATTTTTAGACGATTTTGTTCTTCCGTAGTTGACAAAAACAGATTCTCCAATTTTCGGGAAAAAAACACAAATTATCTTAAAATAGCGATAGTATATAGCTATAGTTTATACGATCGTTGTTATACTATCGATTTTCATCTGGTAATAGGATAACAAATAGAAGTATATGGCTGGACGCACCGAGGACAGGTGCCCGCATTTTGCAACAAATGCTTATTGACAAGGGACATACACACCGGTATATAATACATAGACGCCACTGATATATGATATTTAGACATATACAAATAAAACATAGAGTAAAATAACCCATTATAAACAGTCTCTTCCTTATTCAACATGTCTCCGAACATTTAAACATTTAATTAATAATCACAAGAAGAGGAAATTATTTTTAATTATAACAATTACAATTTAATTGAAGTTAAAAGCGTAGTAAAACACACTTTAACTTCACTAAATGAAAAACATTTTAACCTATAATAATGAATAACATTGTAGTCGACAGAGAGCAACTACGTCAATTATATATACAATATTATCAAGAGTTGTATCCCATGTTCCATAAGCTTAATTAATAAAAATTGAAATAATACAGATACAAATATACGAGGGCAAATTATCATGACACCTGTATACAATGAAATCATATTTCTAAACAAACAAACACGTTCACCAATTACAAAAAGACTAATTAAACGTTGGATCAATATTTAAACAACAAAAAAGACGTAGCGGTACATCTTCGTATTAATTTAATCATTGGTTCAATTGTTATTATTCTCTTACGATAGAGTGTTCTTGGGGACAGAGTAAAGCACAATCATACTCAAGGTCGTATTTGATACATGCATTATTATTCAACGTAATGTATCATAACGCATCACCCTTAAAAAAATACGTCGCACATGAAAGGTGCATTCGAGCAGCCATAACACGTTCAAAATATAATACATTGAACTTTCTTACCAAAGGAAAACATTTTATTGTTAATAAAACCCTGTATTATTTATTCATTTCCAGATACGTTGTAATACCATCATGAATGATTCTTGAACTAAGGGTGAGATCTGGAAATGTACACTTTAGATATTATGAATATGCCCCAGTGTGGAATTGATACTATGTATTGTTGACTATCCCAAGTAAACACGTTTATTAGTTTATGACTCTTGTATTATCCATGTTTCTGTATTACATTTCTAGCAAAACAAGGTTTGAACAAAAACACATGTGTTAACTCTTTTATTTATATCTGAATATAGTGTTAATATATAGTACGCAAAAAAAAATAGTTGATACTTAACAAGTCAAGCTAAACACGATTGTAAAATCAAAAAGTCAAAAAGTAATGTTTTCGTATAAACGTTCTTCAAAGAAAATATACATAGAATGCAACACATGAGGGAAGCAGTTTTTTATTCTTCTAGTTCCTCTCTGATGTTCTCAATCATTTCGTTGCCATGGTTTCGGAAAAGGTTTCGGAAGTTATAGCCCCCATTTGGACGGCCGCCATCACCCGAAGTACTGAAAGGCTTCAAGTCAATATCGTTGATTTGCTGACAGCTCTTGAGTGGATCACTGAAAAGTATAAACAGTGTTTGTGACATAAAATGTATGTGTGCTTATTTAATGTTTTACTATTCTGTTTAAACATAACGTCGCTTGATTGCTTTAGTGCTCTAACTGCCATTTTAATTTTTCGAGAAAAACGCATGTAAAGGTTTCACCCGTTTGTAAAAATGTGGGAGATAGAGCAAAATGGAATCGAACAACTTCTTCTTTGACGACTGAATCCAGAATCCGATTACATCATATTAAAGATCTCGTTCTCACGAACACAGTGATTAAAAAAACACACTCATTTTTGAAACAAATGTAGATAGAGCACTATAGCAATAAAGCCACGATATGTCCAGATGTTATTGAGTGTTACGATGTATTGTTACTTCTCGCTCGTAGTGTATGCTTACTATCATGACAACATTTATCAATCAAAAGGTACCGTCTTTCAGATGTAATTTCGTTGGTTTAACGTTGTTAATTATATTATAGTAACGCTATACATTAATAGCGGTCTTTGTAAATTGGTAATAGTACTACGAATACAGGTACAAATATTAAGAAACGACATTCAATGGTAACAGTACGCGCCATGAAATAGTATTGAAAGTAATTAAATAATAGTTTACGGCTTTCAAGTGTTACCTTTTTGGCCACCGATTAAACATTCATTTGTTTGAGATACATTAAATACTTTACTAGTAATTTATAACGTCATTCCAACGTAATTTTCTAACATTTAATGACATTGTTTGTCTCAATGAAAGGCGCTGTATATCACGGCAATCGATTGCAATGTAATTCAATACATAGGTCGTTCAAAAGCAACGTCTATCGACGTAAAAAGATTTTGTGCACGACATTCTAAAGCAATAGCTAACGTTGGACGCACGTGAGTTTGAAGACGTTCGGAAAGTTGATATTCTTGAAGTTGTAGTTTTGACATAGCAGTGAGGCCAGGCTGTATTCCTGAATGGCGGCCTGTTGTGCTAAGAATGCAAAACACAATGATATAATATGTAAATAAAAATAAAATTATAATATAATTTAATATAACACTGACTAGTGTAAAAAAGAAAACCATTGTTGAATGACATCACTGCTGATATTCATAAATGACAAGTCACCGTGTTTATTTTCGCGTTTATCATTTTACGAATAAAAAGGAAATATGTATTGCATTTATACATGCACTTTTAAAAATTAATGCTCCCTTTTAAGTATGAATATAACTTTATAAAATTAAAAATATATTTTAATTTATGTGCAATTCGACCTTCATAGAACACTCGTTCATCCGTCAGTTGTGTCCAAAGTACTGACGACAATTAATCGTAAATATGTACAAGTCATATAAGTATATATAATGTTACAATCATGAAACAACCGATAAAAAACTAGCCTATTTGAACGAACATTGGCTTCAAAGATGATTGAAAATACCTGTGTTAAAGCCAGTCTTCACATTTTGATAGAAGAACCTGTCTCCGAACTTGAGTCTTCGGAATTGGTCCCCTATAATGCACTCCATGGTCGGACCCAGGGATCCCCCTTGGACGGGCTTCTCGCTAAGGGCCCCGGGGTAAAGGTCAATGTCTTGGGGCGAACTGAAGTGATAAAGTCATAAGCATCGTAATTATGAAATACCTGAATGAAAAAGACGTACTTGGCACACATAAGGCCTGGTTTCCATTAATCAAACTAGCATAACAGGAGATCTTGAGCGCAGAACGATGGTTGGGGCAAACCAAGTCAAGAACGGTTTTGACTAACAATATCAGTGGAAGGGATTTTAACCGGAGTACAAGTCAATGTGTTGGGGACACACTGAAATCATAACCCATTTACGTATTTGAATGAACAGAACGCATCTGTGTTTACAGTTTATGTCGTTGGCTGCGAAGAACTAGAATATAAATATCGAAACCAAAGATAACTCACTAGAAAGTAAACTATCAATTCCATCCGAATGTCCAACATGAGGAAAGATACATATTGCCTCACAGCATATACAGGACGACGCGACAATGCATATAACAATGAAACATAAAATCAAAAACTGATTAACATTTGGGTCACTACCTAAGAACAATCAATATAAATTAAAGGGTTGGTATAAATCAGTTCAAATGCATGCTCAAGCTCCCATTAGCCCAGTATTAATCGCTAATCGAAAGGAGTGCTTGTTTGTAAAGAGTTTCTTTTCTCTTCTTGAATAAAAGCCATTTAACAACTTGAGACATGTCCTTTGTGGTTATTCTAATCTCTTGTATATGTCTGGAGTACTTTAATGCCTTGGATAGGGGACTTACTTAAACGATGAACGTTTGGGGAGTGTTGTCTATTGTATTGCGCTTTTGTCGAAATAAGTCTTCCAAAACACTGTTTTCTACGGTGGATGCATTCGACAGCGATTAACGTTCTTAGAAGTTGTAAGACAGTATTTTTTTATATAAACAATTATTTGGAGAAGACATATCCATCTGTATAATAGTACCAGGCTTGGAAAAAATTGATACGTCAGAAAAGTAAATAAAATGCTTTGAAAGTTGGCAGGTTTAATGGGACACTATGGGAGTCGGAATTAGTGTTTTATAACCTAAACCTGCATTTGAAATATAAACATACATCCAGAATTATATTTTATGCATATGCCCAAGGTGGAACACAAGAAACAAAAAACTAATCAAAAATAAAATCATGCACCCTATCGGTGTTATGGAAACTTGACTTCAAAAAAGAGCCTCATGCAAAACTATTTGATTGCCGTTAAACAATCTTAAGTATAAACGCAATTCTTAGAATAAGTTTCATATATTACAATTAAATGAATGATTTTACAAATATTACGGACAATTAATGCCTTCCTTTAATATACTCTATTCATTAACAAAACCACTTACTTGTGGTTTACATATATTTCATAAAACTATCAGATAAAAAAATGCAACACAAATAATTTGAACTTAAGTTGTGCAGATACATTTAACTATTCAGCTTGAACTGAACCATATTAAGCGAACGTGCTGTACAAAAAGCCTAGGTATACATTGTATCATATGGTGTGGCATGGACGTTTAAGGTAAAAGTAGTCGCATAGACTGATCAGTTGCAACTAAATGCAAACTGTGTATTCTTTAAATCTTGTGCTACGAGTCGGCGGGGGATAGGGACAACCTAAGTGTCCCGATGAATATCAACCAATGGGAGCTTGGAAAAAATAAAGTAGTCAACCGCGCATTACAAACCCTTACAGTACCTGTAACCAGCATCCTTAAGCTTCGTGATTGCCTCCTGAGTGTGATCAACAAAGCCGCCTCCTAGCCTGGCTGAGATGCTCCATGACTTCACTTCCGACAGCCCGCACCACGTCCGGAACTTATTGTAGGAGGGTAGTCCGTGGTCGCGACCCCGCTGGATGTTTAGAGATGCCAGATCGAAGGAAATATCGTTGGCGGTGTCGACGAATAGACTGTTGCGGACAACGTCTTCGATGACACTTTAAATATCACGTGTTTGCAAGAAATATCAATACCGAAAAAGCATATCCATGCATAGATCATGAACATTATGATTAGTTTCCGTTGTCATGTTATTGTTATTAAACATGTCGTAAGGTATAAGGTACATTAAATTGATGCTATCTACATGTGAAATTCAATAAGTGCTTCTTGAGCATTGTTTTTTTTTTAAAGCAAACATGCAATCAATCTGTCAAAACATAAAACTGAGTTTTTATAATATTAAATTTCACATGAAAACTTTTCGGACATTTGCAGTTGATTAAAACTTAAAGTAAACTATGTATATTTTCTAAATAAAATGAATATTTCATTGACAAAAAAGCAATGGTAATGTCTGCATAAAATACTGTTTTATATTGCAGATCTTTCCAAATGAAACCAGCAAAATTAAAACCTATATAATATATAAGTGTACACACACGTTATCAATATGCAAAAAAGAGTGAAATCTGGAAAAAGTTTAGACCAGTGTATATCTTGAATTGAAAGAACAACGCTGCTTCGAAGAAAAAAGACGTTAAAATAGAAAACAACCTGAGAAACTCTGCGAAAAGAGATGCAATCTTTATTTATAAAGCCTTATAATGACCACATAACTTGATATTGAAGTTGGAAAGTTTCACCAAGAATATAAAGTTGAGATTTTAATAATTTTTATTTCGAAAACACAATGAAAACAAGCAACAACAAAGTTTTGTAATCTATGGGTGAAAAGTGCATAACAGTCAAACATACGAAACAGACACATATAAGACCTTTCCGTGTATCATAGGACACGAATATGGATAATAACAGCATTTTGAATACTTTTCTTAACAAACAACACCCAAACAGGTAAAAATGTTATTTTTTTCTAAAAGTGGCATAACGACATCGACCAAAACAATACAAAGGAGACTGACGTGCAATGTTAGGACAGATTGGAAAGATCAATTCCAAGTTTTAAACGTTTAAAACACAATGTATACATGAGTCAAAGACCCAGGTTTGTCATATTTTGGGACTTTCAAATCCAGTACCTGTCCGTTCTTGGTGACTCGAGGGCTGATAGCGCGTAGGCCAGCCCCTGCATCCCAGATGGACCCCCGTTCACAGACTTGATGTAGGTCATGCTAGGGTCTAAGAAGGTAAGATTGGTAAGTGTCTGAAGAAACGGATCGAAGTTCTTCGTGTAGACCGACATGTACGTGGGAATCCAGGTGTGGCCCATGCTGAAAGAGTGCAGAGTAGTATGTGTAATGAGTTATGATAAACGTATGTATATGTTCAATAATGTCATGTAAGCGTATTTATTCACAAAACTAAATATGTAGTGTATTAAAACAATCTTCTTAAACATACCGAAACGCTATTCCAAAAGCGTTGGCAATGGTGGGATCGAGTCTTGAGTCGTATGTGTACCTATTTGAACTGGCAAGTTTATACTTCTTCATCGCCTCCGGTGAAAGGAACGATGGGAGAAATTCGTCGTAAACAATCTTCTGCATGATTCCGATCAAGAGTTTTCTCGTCTGTTGGAACGCTTCTTCGTCATTCGGAATATCTCGGCGTAGAAGCTCTGCCAGACGATTGTGTTCAAGCACAAATACGTTGTGGTATGAGGTTAGAGACGGAATGGCGTTGACGCGTCCATCACCTAAAATAAACGCAATATTAATAGCATTCCGCCACGTTCTGTCATCATATCTACCCATATGTTTCGAATTTTTGTTTGCTTTTTATACTTAGTGAAAATTACTAATTAGAGAGATTTCAAGATATCAAGATTTTATTTACATCATTTTCGGAAGGCCAATGGCCCATATGGACACATTTTAGTGCATGCAATATGATAACAACATAAATAGATATATATGCATAATTATAGCAAGCACTTGGAATCATTAATAAGCGAGGTTACAAAACTTTTTTTTAATAATAATAACACAAGTAGTAGNCTGTGGTTTATGTAGTTACTTTCATAGTTGCAATGTTAATGGCTCAATCCATTCTAACGAAAGATTGAGTCGACAAAACGAATTATTCAGTTATAGAAACGAAACATAAACTTCATATTTTGGCAAATCTGTAAATTAGATTTAAAACTAATAGTGCTATGGTACTTACAACGACATATGTTTTTCCTTTTTTTTGTACTTATGAAATCTCCATTTCAAAAATTAAACATTGTTTAAACAGTCACTCAACTGACACGTTTCTTAAGTTTGTAATTATCATTTATCGGATAAATAAGTTTCAGCTAGTTCAAAGTGATTTTAAATTGTGTGTGTCCATCAACTTTTATTCTCGGACTTTGCCATTTCCTCAATTGAAGGCTTTGTTCACTAAATTACATGTTGGCGAAAACGAGTGATACTGACCAGCGTGACTGCAGTGTATCCCGTTGGTCGCGTTCTTACGGCACCCCCTATCCCTGTCAGGAAGGCGGGGCCCATCTGCGCCCTCTGTGACCTTCATGAACGCTATAAATAGAATTATAATTTCAAAAGTGCTACGAATCGACTTTCATGTTTTATTTGCGCGAAGAAAACAATTGTTTGTGCACGTGTACTATAAATGTAATGTTCGAATGACATGACAATGTATGCGCATGGGATCTATTAAGGTTTTAGAACTGTTAAACGATATTGTGCTTTTTATGTTCTGTTTTTTTTTCAAATAGTTTCTTTTACCATGGCATCCGGCATCCTTAATAAACATTTAAGAAAAATGAACAATTAAGGATTGTCAGACATTCCAAGTTACCAAACCCCAGCTGTTTTCCCTTTGTTCATATCCATTGAATTATAAAATGCATTATTATGAACATTAATATTGATACAGCAATACTTCTTCGGTATATATTGATACATAAATGTATAATGCATTCATTTATAACAGTCTATGCGGTGTAACAACAAACACGTGCTGTTATCTCCCCTCAAAAGCCTTAAAACAAAACCTATCTAGTATTATTAATTCATTTGAATCTCCATGACCGATACGCACGTGTGGTTCCATTTCGCAATAACGACAACAGCTTGTCCGAAGAGCCGTAAACGTTTGAAGCATCGACAAAGGATGTAAGATCATTGATCTGCTGACGTTGCAGTGATCCACCGGTGGAGGCTAAAACACAAAAACCTCATAGGAAATGACTCCAGGAACATGTTGACGATTACTCTGTTGTCATGTAAAAGGTGTGATGTCAAAAACAGTGCAGGAAATCACAGATTCAAAGTTAACTTTGTTACGTTAGTTATTTGGTTTGTGTAACGGAATTGCACGCGCGAAATAAATGTATATCTGTTCTTTTTTAAAACAAACATACTAATTGCAATTTTTAGCTACGTATTAACGATGGAACTGATGATGATGAAATCGACCATTTGTATAACGCATACAAGATGGCTAAACACACAAACTATGTGTTACCAGAAAACGATTCACACTTTTGCTAGCATGACGCAAATGCCAACTATAAAAAGGATGGTACTTAAATAATAAAAAAAATGGATTAATAAACAAGGATCTACAAACAAGACTTTCAATAAATACATTTTAGCATGTATGTTAATGTTCAGATGGTGATAATTAAAGTAGAAAGAAGCTGTCAGGGCAACCATGTGACATTGATTAATGACCTTATTTTAGTAAGTGGGTAGCGTAAACAGTTATCGGTTTGACTGTGGTATGATTCTACTAAATGCAATCCAATGATGGTCCAATATCTACTTTGTTGTGCACTAGTACCATACGACACATGCAACTTGAAAAACGTTACAAATATGACCTCAGATAGCAACCTGATGGTTTGCAGATGATCCCAGATGACCTCTTCACCTCCATGCAATATCCGGCCTGAAACCTTGGCATGTATGGGTCATCTTCGGCGAAGTTGATGTTGAAACAATTGTCGAGACTATATGTTGTTTAAAAGAAGACAAGTATTAGTTTATATATAATACACAAGTGTTATGCGGTGGTTTATTATCAGTAAATGTTTGTTAATGAAAAGGAAACGCATATGGCACGTTTAGGCTATAAACATGTTTATTTCGGCGCTAAGAACTAGAAATGCATTTTCTGTCTCTCAATGCAAGTATATTTAACAACTACATATCGTGCCTCTCAAGCGGGAAAGTCCATCAGCATATACATGTTTAAAGATTACAATTTTACATTTCGACTCCCCAATGGACTTTTTGAAAAGGTAAAGGTGGTTTCTTTAACATCAGAAAGTGTAATTAGTACGCACTATATATTTTAAAGAAGTGCAAAACCAATTCGTGGCTCCGAAGTGGGGAACTTACCTAACCATATTCGTGTACATGCAACAAACTATGGGAGCATTAAGATATAAACCCGACATTTCGTTTGTTCGTCTGGAATAGAACATACATTAGTGTTGTTCAATTTCGGCGTGTTTATTACATAACATATACTTACTCATCATTATTTGCACAGCAATCGCCCGCCGCTGTATCGAAAATATAATATAAAAAAGGATTACTTTTTTTTTGTATTTACATTTCAAACAGCGAATTCTATCCATAGAAGTTACAAAACCATAAATTAAAATATTAACAATCCACCACGATCACTTGCTAGCATGATATCGTAAAGATGAAAAAACGTACCATCGCTCGTTGGTGTTAGTATAAGGTCGTGGTCAAGGAATTGACCGAATTGAAAGGCATGCAAGGTCAACTGCGGCGACGTTAGCTGCTGCGGACCCCTGTGGACTGCGTTGCTGACCTTCCGTGCAAACGGCAGAGGATTTCCATCAATACCCATCGACCGAGGGAGGTTCAAACCGTCATCTGAATGTCCCGGAATATACGACGCAGTTAAACTAATTTGTTGGTGAATTAGTATGATATTGTATTTCTAAAAGAGATCCAACGATGGCGTATAGTTGACAAGAAACAAGAAAAAAAATCCAGAAAGTGATTATTTAGCAAAACGGATTGGAGCTTTCGAGTTTAATGAAAACACATGTTCGTTTACATATATATAGTAATACGTTGTTTCAAGTTGTAGGACTTTTTGAAACACACATTTTTATCATTATTAAATAAAAACACATTAAACTTTTTAATGTAAATAAATATCAATGTATTTTAGCAAACGTCATAATACAAACGACTTAATATGCCTACCTATGTTCTAATATAGTGGCAATGACTAGATTATTCGAAACAATATATCATATGCTCATTAAGTCAACAATCAATTAAATAATTTGCTTTTTAACTCACCATATGCTGCCGAAAGTAGACGCCGTTGGGCCGATCCTGCCATTCCCCACGAGGGGTTATTCAGATTGTTGCACGTGCCACTAACTGACCGGTACTTGTCGTTAGCATTGCATTTGACTGTTGGACATAAAGGAAGGTCTTTCAGAAGACGCTGGAATTCCTCGACCACCGTCTCGTGTTCAAGTTCAGCCAAACTGAATCCCCTTTAAAAGCCGAACGTTGAAAACACCGTAAACGTGTAAATTAAAATACATTCAAAGATAATTTAACAAACGTTAAGAATTGTTATACCTTGAAACAAAAATGCAACAGGTCGTATCAAACACTGTGTACAGTACCAAAATATCTCGATAATGTTCTCGTGTAGGAGAGAAATGCGTGGCTTTGTTGTTTTGCATGGACGAGTCCACTACGATCACTATTAATATGATTTTCAAAGTCAAACAAACATGTAGGCTGTGTATATTAAACACTACGTAACACTACTATCAAACTTGATAAACCTTTCTTGCAAAAAAGCAGTTGCCTCAACTTATAATGTTAATGAGTCCTTGATTAATACAAATGTGTATAAATAATTGGCCCATGGCAAAAAGTGATATGCAGCCAAGTTCACAATATTCACAATTTGGTCGGCTTAATGGACAGGGCCAGAATGATATACAGATTAGGAGCTGAAATGTATGGAGAAGCAGCCGTCTCAATTATTTATAATCTTTAGATTCTAGTGATCTCCAAAGACACCAAGTACTGGTTGTGCCCAGGAAGCGGACTAGAGGGCGTTTCAAATAAGTAATACGTACTTTAAATGCAATCGAGCTTAAATAAATTGGTTTTACCTAATTATTGATATTGTGTAAATTATGCTGTTCTTTCATAAACTGTATTAGGCATGACTCATCTGCCCAGGTTCAAAACGCCATCATGTTAGCCAATTCGCCATTAAATATATGTGGTTGGTAACCTGATCTAAGCCTAACAGCGATACAGAGACAAATAACGCATTATTCTAGTACGCATTTTGGTACGCTTATTGGACAAGCCCGAAAATGTGCAACGATTTAAAGCAGAGATGTGTAGAACAGTAGCTATCTTATGACGTATTTAAAGATGCTGCGCAAACAAATGTTGTTATCCGATGTAGCTAATTGAAATACTAGCGAGTGGCAGTATACTTGTGCGATTCTTTCTGGCGTTTATGGTAACTTGTCATTAGAAAATAAAAGCTAAAATTTTGAAGTTTATTTTCTTTTCACAAATGTAGGAAAATCATGTTATGTAATTTATCAATATATGTACATGTATGCCAATGTACATGTACATCTAAAAATGGCAAAATGAGTTATATAAATTTAAAAAAATTTAAAAATAGGTAAACAAATAAGAGATATGATACACTAAACTATGTGAGTTTTCTTCCGTAAAGTCCTAATAGCCCTCTGTTTCGACGCTCTGATATAACGTTCGATATACAAATAATAGAATATTTACCAACTCAGTTTAAACTTACATAGTTCAGTTGTAATTGCATACATGACGTTATGCTTTATCAAATAAGTAAATACGACTTACTGTTTTCGGAGATTGCGGACAGAGGCCATCATGGTTGCCAGGTCCCTGTCGGCGGCGATGTCGGCGTCGGTGGGAAGACTACGTCGGTGGAAGCTCCGTAAAGGGCAACCAAATCCGCTAGAGGGGTCGGCTGAAATACCGAATACAATTACTAAGTAGTGAAATACGAGCTGCTTGAGGCATATCCCGACTTTAAGAATGATATTTAATAAATTCAAGAAAGCGATTGTGATATCAAATGTAATCTAGCGATTAAGTGCAATGAACGCAACATGTTAAACGTTTGAGCGATGCTATTGTAAACTGTCCGCGTGAATGATGCAGTTAAAGTCTGCACGATCTACATCATGCCCATATTCGACTTTTAAGTATGACCGTTACCGTTGACCCTTAGGATCTGCTGCCACATGGTGAACATTTGTGGTGGCAAGTAATTGCAAAATTTTCAAATAATTAGTGAAGTTACAGTCTTCAAATGCTGTATGGTGATACTATCAAAATATTAACATTTAATTGTGGTTTTGAGCTCTACATTTGAGCTAGGGATAAAAGTCGTAGAAACAAATTGCTGGCGCCCTAATTTGAACGTTTGGTATTACCTCGTAAAAGAGCGGCTTCCAACTAGACATAACAAAAACATATCATATACCTATATAACATAACTTGAGTTAGGAGAACATGTGCAGGGGTGTTGGTCGTGTGAGACAGTATAGCAAGATACATATGGATTAATAATCCAGCATGCTGTTCTGAGAATATGTATCGGGGACGTTGTTTGTGTTGGTTTCGCAAGACAGATGGGGCTTCGTATGCGATTCTCCTGGAAACACCCAATGCACACTAGACTAGTACTATATTATATTAATAATTTATATGTATATATATATATTTTCGTAAACTCATATCACATATGTATGTGCGGAGTACAAATAAACTGTTGAAACTGTTGAAAAAGTATACCTTCTGACGCAAATTATTATGAACATCAATATAATTTCTGTAAATTTAACTTGTTTGCGATGTACCAAAATTTCAAAAGCAAGCCGACAATTAGTTTTGACAGTGAAGTAGTACAGCACGGACATAATTTTTAAAAAGCGCTAAAAGCAACTGAGGTTTCTCGCATTTGAATGTATAATACATTGTGCAGTTATGACCGACATTTTGGTTTAATACAAAAGGGTTAAATTAATAAATATATTGTGTACGGAGACATGTTAATGGTCCCGAGCCTGTTAATAATATGAAGCATTCAGTATTTATTATACATGTACTATTAATACAGAAAAAAAACCTCAACCAAAAGACATATTATAAAAAACACGTACCCCTTTTCGCTCGAGCACTGCTAACAACAGCGTCATGAACTTTTGAGGCAGGGTTGGTAAGCACAATCGGTGCAAACTCCGCACATACGATCAACCACAGGGCTGCACTGAACTTCTGTGAGAGGAAATTGCATATGTGTTTGTTTATTTTTTTAAACATGCGTTAAAGCATCTCTATAAATGGAAATAATAGTTATTTGAACTAGCAATATCGCACCATACCTCATCGATATTTGCATTTCTCTATATATCTTAACATAAATAACAGTTATTTTTAATATATACTAGTTCTTAGGTAGTACTTTAATAGTTTGAGTTCTTACATATATCGTGCGTATTTTAATTTATATAATCAAGTGGTGTTTTAGTTGGCTAAGTTAAATATGTATTTATTTCTGTGAATAAATATGGCATTTTGATCATAACATTTAAGTGTGACCTTGACTTGTTAGATAAGGACACATATTCAGTACGTTGGAGCTACAGTCTAGCCAGGTTTAATGGACGCATGCACGCGCATACACTGATACACCATTATGTTGTGCTAAATACAAATTGTATCGACAGTAACATTGCAATAAACATAACATATATTTTAACTAATTGAGTACAAAAATGAACATCTATAAATAAATATATATGGTAACGAAGGGATTCTTTATTGTCCTGCCTTTAAAATTCAACGTTGTATTGACAAACATGTTTTTATATTACTTATTTAAACAGGTTGTAATTGATTTTGACATTTACACTGTATAAATAAATATGGTATCTATGAGTAGAATAATATTTTATTTTGAATAATTTGAAATACAAACCAAACAGTTTTTATATTAACATTATGTACATTAAAACGTCCATTCAAATATAAATATTTTAACAACAATGGTAAATAAAATAAACACATTAATAAGCAAAACACACAATGCTCAAACATAAACCTATACATTGCATCTGCTTGTTAGATAATAGATCTAACGCACGTTTACCCATTTTAAATAAGTGATCATTTGACTATAGAAATGAACGAAACGTTGTCATGAATATGTCATTTTAAAATGCAAATCACAAAATTGGTTGGTAAGCTAATATGTCACACAGAAGAGACTGTTCTCAAATTTTGAAAGATAATATGAAACCGTATAATTTCAAAATACAAGATGTTTACAATACTGTACATGGTGTATTGTGGAAATTTTGATATATTGTTATAACGGACATTTAGTTACAAAAACAGATTTAGTACAATGTTAGTTAAAGCATAATGCAATTTTACAAATTCCTCCAGCCAGATAAAATTATTGTTACCAGAAACTATTATACACCACCTGATGAACGATTTCAAACTTGATATATTTAACGTTGCATCAAGGTTAAAGTAAATAAAAAATAAGGTAAATTATGGGAATGCCCCTTTTAAACGCCTGCAGTGTTTTAACCATCGAAAAGTTAAACTCAAATATAATACAAATAATAATTAGTATTCAATCTCTTTTGAAAAACATCGCATCTACAATATTAAAAACGAACGAACTTGGTTTCATTGTAATCTTCAATAATGGTTTACTTTATTGCAAGTGTCCTTCATTTATGACACATGTTTTGCATGCAAAAGCTATTCTTTTTTGTCTTTTTCTCATCAGTTTGGGAAAGGTACCGGTACCGGCCACTATGGAGAATAAAGCATCGTTTTTAGCCTAATTGAGAATTGTTATCACCTCTTGCGAAGCTGTTAAAAGCCTGAAGAGGATGATATACAAACAATAGTTTACCGTTCTGATAAAAATATTGATTCACTTATAACTTGCATAAAGGTCAGACGATTATGTTTCAAAATGTCACTATCGCTTTGCTGCCTTTACATTTAGAAGCGTCTTAATTGTCTCATTTGTGATTCACGCATCGACGACAAAGGTTTGAAACTGTGCATAGTAATAATTCCAGACTCCAGACAAACACCAACAATCTCCATGTCAATTAAAAACATCATCGTTTTTTTCTATATTATACCGTTAATGGCAGCTTGTTCAGCTGATTCTCATTCACTCACACAATGTTTATGTCATACAATGAATTGGAATGTTAACCAGTGGTTACCAAACACAGTAACTTCACCTTTGCGATTATCAATAAAAATCAATGTTGTTGACATTATAAGTATATCCTTGGATTTACTGTTTCAATGACTTTGAAATATTTTATCTTCAAATTGGAGAAAATGGTCATCAAAACATCGGATTTGGAATGGTACCGTTTTAAGGTACCACAATTATGTAGCGCACAAACGTTGAAGAGCAAAAACACTCTTCATGGGACTAAAGTGATAATATATTCTTTGAGACTTAAAACAGCTGATGAGTTGGACATAATTAGACGACAGAGATTGTCAGGCAATTAAGCCCATACTCTCAGTCCATTTGTCAATATTTGCAGTTGTTAACAGGTCTTATTTAATATACATGCCATGCATTTATCTTTCAAATTGTGATCTCGTATACCTTACCTCAAGCGGCATACTAATGTATATTATATTTGATTGACACATTCACTTGCTAATATGTGCTGTTTTCATGTTTCAAGCTCCTGAGACCTTAAACTCTGACTGGTTCACTTTTTGCATTACTCATGAGTAATAAGCATAATAACGTAATCAGCCTACAAATGGATAATAGTCAGTCAAAAAGGAGGTTAGAACACTTAGTTTCGGGAGCTATATATTATTATTGAAACAAGAAGACGAACGCCAATAATACTACACATGTTTGGCGCAGCCTAGCTCCCGTCTTTTATGATCACCCACACATTAAGGGAGTGCAACATTGACAGTTTGAGAAACATCCACCGAACAGTTAAAGAGGGAAAGAGTCCACGCAATTGCATTGATAAAATAGTTTACTGAGGAAAAAGGACAAGTTCATTGTTTGAACGACATTTAAAAAAAATAGTTTAATTATTTGAACATCACAACCGTTTCTTCAAAGAAGCATATGATATCGACACACATGCAACCAAGTGATTGGATAGCAAACGACACCATCTACAAAGCACATGTAATACACTGTATATAGATACCATTTATAGAGAACATAGTATTTACTTATTGCGATTATTCCTCCATGTTTTTGCAGAAAATATGTGTCGGGTATATCGTTCATTATGTTGATGGCACAGGCATACTTGTATGTGTACATAAGGATGAGAATTGCATAAGTTGCATAATAAAATAGGTCTCAGGTAAATAGGCGCATACACCTATAAGCTGTCTTGTGTGATGTTTGGGAGGATTGACATTCAACAAACTACTTTCGTGGTTACACACAACGTCAGATTGATATTCCAAATTTAAACACTCCATCAGCTCTTTGAAAGCCCTTTCAATGTTAGTACTTATTTGCCCGGATTACTTCACTTACAAGTACTTTGCCACACGTACTTTGCATACATAACAACTATATATAACACAATTTAGAAAAGCAATATCATATGTATATCGAGTTTATTCGGTCTCAAAAGGCATTACAGAAATGTATTTTTCTCTTGCTTCCGAGATTGATTTCAAAATAATATAGTTTATTTAACAAATGGTAACGAGGATAAATTCTCTAAAATACCACTTTTACAAATACACACCAACATGAATCATATATATAAGCTGTATACAAATCGACTAGAAATTAGATATTACATGTGGAATTTGAAATATGTTAATATGTCATCGTGCTTTAAATGACACGCACGGCGCATTATGGGCTACTTAACACCTGTGTTCGACTAAAAGGAAACATCAAACATATTATCCCTCATAAAAGGATTTGGGAACTCCCGTTGATCATATCATATAACATGTTTAACATAAACGAGTATACCTTGTCATTAAAATAAGTACTTGTTTACCGACTTTTGGCTGGGGAGTATTTCAATTAAATAATGCAAATGTAGCATCGTATGTCACCAAATCTGCGTAATAAATAATATGTTCATGACTACTATTACACGCTTGTCAGCAAATAAATCTGGAAATGGATGCTATTTAAGTCTGTGATGTGAATATGATATAATGACAAAAATGGTTTAAAACACGAGGACAGACGCCTGAAGAGAGCTTACCACGCTCTCTTGATAATTTATTGAAATACATTTAACACTTGTAAAACACTAATATATATGACAATCCAGATTATGAGGCAAGATAGTAGGGCAGACAAATGCATTCAATATCCGTTTGTGTAGGTGTTATCATTATCCGGGTCGGATCAAGTAGACAGCGTTCACATAACTACAGTTTTGGTTACGTCTGAATATCGCATTATAAAGTGAATACCCAACTATTGTACATCTTTACCACGCAAATAGAAAAGGCGGATGCTGGGTTTATATGATGACATCTCTCATTTAAAATTAAATGTCCATTTATTGTGCAACGTAACCACGACTATGTAAATGACGCACGATCATCGGTTTTACATAAAGCGATATTACAGGGACATAATCAATTTAAACGATAAAATCTGCAATTTTGCTTCTCTCCACTCACCAAATAATGAATATAAAATTGCTATTTTATGTCAGTTACTTTTATAAAAATTAAGTGTGTTACTCCACAGATGTCTAGCAAGTTCCAATGTCCCATGTTCAGTGTTAATAGTATATTTGTAATAGTGATAATTTGTCCAGCCATAACTTCAAAGACCTTTGAAAATTATGAACGTTCTTGTTACTAATACTAGAACTATATGAGATTTCGCAAACCTTTAACAGCACCACACAATCAAGGTCAAGTTCACACATAGTGTTCAGAGTAACAATTCTGGCGGGAATATGTTTTGTTCATGCCTAGAGAGAATTGATTCGATTTGAGAAGACATAACATGTTTTCCGAAAACTAATATTGAGGTTTGGATGAACTTACTGCTGCTTTTGAAACGAAAAATGGACATTCAATGGTAATATCATTGAAGTGGCTGATAACTTTAACTGTTTAGGAACGGTGTTGAATTATACAAGACATATTTAATTAAACCAGTAATATTTGGTTGGTAAAGCCCTCAAGGCAATTAATACATTATTGTATAAATGCAATGACTTTTACATGAAAACAAAACTATTTTGTCAATATTTTGACTCTTTTGTAGGTTCTATATTACATATTTGCTTCTGATGAACGGGTTTTCACAAAGTCAGATGATATTGAACGCATTCATTTAAAATATATGGTGAATTATGTAGATATCCATTGTATGTTAACAGGTTTGTTAAAATACAAAAACATAATGGTTTCAAATTCTAAACAAGCATAATGCAAATAGTTTACAAACAAGCTTTAAACGATTGCAATAAAGGTTATACAAATTGGGTCTTAAATGTCAACAAAATGTTAAATAATTTTGGATTTGGTTATGTATTTAAAAGACCAATCATTGTGTAAGATAATGGTTTTATTAACGAGTTTAAATGTAGACATTTTGACAACTTTATACAATAATGGTATGGAAGTATGAATAATAATTATGTATTAGATATATATATATTTTTCAAAACCTCTTTGGAATATGAAGAATGTTAAGATTTACTTCCTAGACGACTGCGCTTACTTTTTGTAATATAAGGAGTCTCTGCTCACCCGATAACAATTCAAACTGACAAAAAGGTTAGAATAACATTCCACAAAATGAACGTTATTGTCTTTGTTTTAATGACTTTGATTAAGAACATGAATACAATTTTATATGTATATATTCCGCTGTTACACTAATTTAAGAAATACATATAAAGGCCGGACATTTTATATCAACCCATCTGTATATAAATTCAAAAAGTTACTATAGTAGGGGAAAATTTTCAAAATTGTGTTACCTGTTTTACACTGGAAAGATACTTTCATATATCGAAGTGTATGGTATGGGGATGTAAATAAAGATGGGAGCAGCATTGGGGTACATCTACAAAGCACTACAATCAGCGTTTCCATGGCAACAGTGCGATTAAAATTTGAATTTACCACTAGTCTAAGNCACATAAATGTATATAAATGGAAAATAATTTGCAAATGCAAGTGATAGCCTTAAGTTTTCTCAGTTGAAAAAATATCGGGAAAGTAACGCGGTTAGACAAGAATGGTTTGCGATACCCAAATTCGCATTAAAATTGTATCGTTAACTGCAATGGTCGCTAAAATACTGAACTGAAATAAGGACACCAATCGTCAATGACGCAGGTGTTCGATTGATCGACACTCAACTAATACGACCATGAACAGATTATGAACAATTCGGACAGTGCGCATTGGGGACATTAAATCAAATGATCTTCTTTTAAAATATACTTAAATTAAGTGTTTTTCAAGTATCAAGGATAGTTTTGTGAAAATTACTTTTCAATCGAATAAGTACAACCTTAAACCTCACACCGAGTTTCGAAAATGGTTTTCTGAAAAGTATGATAATATCAGACAAACAGACGCGAAGATGATAATCAAAGGTCGAAGGACCAATATAAAATTTATGCCAGTATTTTTTTTTTAAATAATTGAAGGTTGCGTGTACTGAATTGTGATTATTTTAGTACAAGCAGTATGGCTGTCAATATAGTAAAAATACATTAGTCGTCACATTTGTGACCGTTTTAAGACATGCTCGATAACTCCTTTCAAATTTTAAACATTGTATTGAACTCGTTTTTATTCTGCGTTGATAGAGAGTGGTTGATTCGACATCAGACATGTGAATAATCAACGAATACAAGTATAGATTATATATTCACAACCGTTGAACAATTACCATTTTTGAGTTAAAACATGTGTCCATTGGTCTTAATGTATATTTCAAACTTAAAAACGGTTTATGCCCCGAATGCATTGCATTAGTCGTTGCAAGGCAGCGTCCCCAATTTAAATCACTTTTTGTTTAGAGTTGCGTTGTATGTATCTGTATTGTACGGCTAATCTTTGGATTTTCTGCATAAAAACATTAAAAATAATGCGGAATCATAGTGTTTACATAACACACTTGAATTATATCTCAGAATATATATATCTATAAATAGTATTATGTGAATCAATGCAACGATTTTGTTAATGAAAATAAATAAATAAATAAAATAAAAACATTAAACAAAACGAATTTATAATTGTATGCAATATAACCCGTTTTCCACCACAATATACAAGTGTGAGCATGTGTGTATTGCAAACATGTAAATAGCTATTAAAATAATTAATCGTAGTCATTGTTACACTTTATGATAGAATTGTTACTGTAGTTCGGATGTATTACACATGTTAAATTTAGTATATATTTGCCATAATTTGGTATTAATGTAAGGAAACTGTTTACGAAATAAATATAATTAAATAAAGCAATCAAACTTGTTGTACAATGTGTTACTTCTCCTTGTAACAAAATAAACAAAACATAAATTTTTGAGCCGTGCTAAAAATGGCCCCTGTAATATTCAGTGTGACTCCTCAAAAATTGAAATAATTGGTAATTTGCTTCCTGCTTTTTTAATCTTTTAAAATCCCTGATATATTAATATTTACATATTCAGATTTACGCACTTTATTTCACTGTATTATATTTATCTTTTTTTGAAAACGGAATGGAATCATTGCAACTCGTACTAATTTTATACACTCAAAGGGAAATGTAAGCGCTACCACATAAGGAAGACAAACAAACAAGCAGTTATTTCAATGCTATACGTGACAGCCCGCGTGTTCAAGACGTTTGTCAACCTCGGCGGTAACCGGTAATAGTCGACCTGTACTGGCGAAGGTTTAATCGTTTTCTAGCTGCCTTAACAAGAAGCAAACGAGTTATATAATTGCATAATAACACGCGATTATTTGTAAATTAGAGTATTTAAATCACTCGTTAAATATTAAAAATAAGTTTTAAACTCGTTAATGGACACACTCCTTTGAAGTATATTAAATGTCATAAATTATGTCGAAATTATGCATTCTTCAAAAGTTTACTTACGGTTATCTAAATTATTTAAATTATACGTCGCATGGGGTTGGACATTGAACAGAGGTTCTAATATTATTAAACCTTTTTTGTCAAATTAATTTGCGTAAGAAACATGGTCTGCTTTAAATTATAAAATTATTTAAATTCCAACTTCCATTAGCCTCAGTGCAAAATTGTTTTTTTTTATCAATGTATGTGTAATGAAATGTTAAAATGATAACAAAAATCACAGGTACTTAAAACTTAAGTATTCGTGAATGTTTGATCATTTTTAATGATGATTATTTATCTTTCAATATTAATAATTATCGAAATTTGCTTCTGTTAAAATGATTCCAATGGTTTACAGGCGCGTGGAGGTCTCGTTGAACTACGTACCTACTATATTATGAACATCTGCTTGGGATATGTAAACGATATGTTGGTATTCAGGTGTAAATGACAAAATACAATGGCAATCTGTATTTGATAAGTTCTAATTATATGAATTTGTCGATATAATTGTAGATTTTATTTAAAGTCCAATGCCGAAACGCCAGAGTCGCGTGCGTGTCTACGTTCTCTTCACCTCAAACGCCGTGACATTATGTTAGTTAGGGTATTAATTAAGTAATCAAAAGTTTTCAAATTTCCCATTAAATTCTACCTCCTACTGGCCAATACAAAATGTCGACCTTCACTGGTTAAACAATCTTTTATTTAAATTATGTTTACTATCTGACGCCTTATTACGCAGTACCACATGAAAGTTTCGCAATAATCGCGTATAGAAACAGTCGATTATATATGAAGGCCCTACTTGATGACTTGTGCTATAAATGAGGCATTGAATGGGTTGTATCAATATCCCTGTCGGACCATATCTGTTAAGTAAACGACTAAAGTCTTGGCATGTTTTAATATAAACATCACATGCGTCTCAAACCGCAGTCACAAAATTGACAATTATTGTAAAAAAATTATAAAAGGTGTGAGACCGCATGCAGTATTTGATACGTAGTAAAATACCATTATGTGATCATCTCGCAAACCTAATTGCTTTCCAATATAATTGATTTATTTAGATGGGATCCTATTCCAGCTACTTGTGAACATGTCAAGGAACTAAAACTGTACCTCCAAAATGTCTGGTATTCAAGGATTGTTTGTTTTCATCATTTCTCTATTTGGTCGGTCTTTCGAACTCTTGGAAAAGCGTTGGTTTACATATCAGAGAAGTGGGGATTGGTAATGAAATCCTTCTTACGGCCATGCTCCGCTAAGCATTTTTTCAAGTAGGACAGTTACTGGTTTAAGCTTGTGCAGTACTGGTAAACCAAGAAGCCCATGCAAATGGTAAGTTTGGTTAACTGACCACAGAAAACGGCGAAAAGCCTAACTAAACTAGCAAACAGAATTAATTCAAATATTTTACTTTGTCCTCAAACTTTAAAATCAATCCCATTTTTTTAAAGGACATCCATTTAAAGTTACTCAATGCAAGAGTCGAATAAACATAATTGTGTCAAACTACCTGATAGAAAATGATGATTTGTAGTAATATACACCATATTTTGAAACAATGTTTTACTTGTTAACATCGCTTAACGTTTGGATTGTTTACTATTATATAAACAGAATTTCTCATTTTTGTCAAACATAAGAATTGGAACATCACTACTTTAGAGCCTTAAACGATTAATTCTAAAATAGATTATAAATAAATATGATATATCTTTGAGAACAATACCAATGAAAAAAATATTTGAATTTCTTCAATCGATAATTTTACACTACAGTTTATGTAAATCTTATCAAAATGTGCGGTTACAAAATGCTTTTTTGCAAATGGGAATTGTTTTAACATAATCGAACTTTTAATAAATTTATGGTGGTTACCATGGCAACACAGAACATTTTCAATGATATTTATTAATAAAAGGGAATCAACAGTCCCCTAAATATGTAATTTATATAAATAATAAGACAAAAACTGTATAGTGAATAAACTCAAAACTATTGGCAATTATTTGAAAATTTGATTCTTTAACCACTGATAAGTAAGTAAATTATATAGCATAGTTACCGAGTTTTGACTTTATTTATGAATATTCTGGTAACCATAGCAAACAAATGTGTGTCCAAATTTATTGACATAATTGTTGAGTATTTAATTAAGCAAAGATTAAGACCAGATAATCATCTATTGCTTAGAAAGAAGGATTAAAAGTATATGTGTTCCATAAAGAAAGTGAAAAAATAGGGAGAAATGAGAATTTGGTTGCCAAGGTATTCCATATAGGAGGACAAAATGGACAACAATATAATTTAAAATACATTGTACTTATCCCTCATAAATATGGAATATTAAATTACATTAAAATCACACATGCGACCAGACTGACATTGATTTTAAATAGTGCCCACCATTTTAAACCTGTTGCCATGGAAACTCATATTCCGAATCAAATACTTATCGGACAGTGCTGCTCCCATCTTAAAAAGATTGAGTAAGGTGTTAGGTATAGATATGTGAAATATCAGGGTAGTGTAACACCGGTAACAAAATCGGCCAAAGTCGTGGATATTTTCCCCTACTACTAGTTTCATGTGACAAATAAATAATGTATAATGTGTGTAAATGTATCAAAGAAGCTTTTGTTAAAAGAAACACAATTCTTAATAATACATTTCTATAAACTTCAGTAACGCATTGATAGAACCTACGTGCTAATAACATCGTTTGCGTTTATTTGTATTTGTATTATTAAATGACTTGTATTTGTCATTTAATGTTATGTTGTTATACCAAGTTACGAGACAGACAATAGTGTGTGTTTTCAGAATGAAAACGATGTACATTTGTATAAGTCTGAATAAAATGTATATCTGTTTGTCTGTATGTCTGTCTTTTGGAGACCCAATCTTTGTATTGCTGAGTTTGTTTTTAAATCAATTTACAACGATTGCTATCTGAGAACCTGAAGTTATATTGTATTGTGTAAAATTTATAGATCAATCATCCACTAAAAGTCGTTTGCAATATTTGTGTCATACATTTTATTAAGTATTTTCTTAAGGAATCTTCCGAAAACATGCTAGCACTGTGTAATTGCATTTATATTCACACATTCCTCTTCTATATGTATGAAAGTATAATTAACTGTAAATACTTACAGATGAGATGAAAACTAAGGTTAAGTTATTGTTTGTTCGCAGGTAGGATCAATAAAATGTTCAGAACAAACATGTTTTGAGTATTCAAAAAACATCATTATATTATATTAATCGTTAGAATTTAGAAACATTCTTATTGTTTTCAACTGAAAACATTTAACAACTGCTTCATTTTGTTCGGCTTGATACATAAATTGCATTATTAAAATAAATAAATAATTATACGCAAAAGCGCGGAAATAACATTGTCGAAGTTTATCACGCTAAAGCGTATGCCATAAATTCTAATACAGTAAATGGTCGTATAGTATCGGTGCTAGTTAGAACACGTATTGAGGTTTTAAAAACGTCAAACGACATTTATAAAAATGTTTAGATTTCGATTGTGCCCCCAAACAATTCATGAAAGCAAAATAATCAATTATTTTATTCTTGAACACCAGAGTGTTCGGTCGCATTTAAGAAAACATCTTCATTTGGCTCGGATAGTAATCTCAACTGGTGTGATTTAAGCTCAAAATCAAAAATGCATTTAAAATCAGCTAGTGTGAACTGATTTAATCCGCCACATACTAATGGATACTGTTTCAAATTACAAAATTAGTAATTTTCCCAAGGGCAAGTAACAACGCCTATTGATTATGCAACATTTAAAGTTATTAGTAGCTATTGCATGAACATAATATTGACATTGAATATATTAATCATTTAGCATATTTCATAATATATAAAAGAAGCACGTTGAAAGTCGCTGCAAATGCTCTCAGACTAAACTTATAATAATAAAACATTCTTGCTTTCATGGTGTCCCCAATGTTCCAACCTTAACAATGTTCCAACGTCCTTTACTTTAATTCTTGCGTTATAACTTACAAGTTTATATGCACCGGTATATATATTGCCATTCTCACTTCACCGACTCATTCGTCTCAACCCGCTTCTTGGTATCCAAAATTAGTTTGCACGCTTCGGTGCAATTGGTGATTTACGTAAGAGTAAAAGTAGACACCTATATTTAGAATTATCCTTATTTATCTCTACCGGGATTTAAGAGACGTTGCACATAAACATCAGGATGCGATCACATCCTTGAGTAATTATATTTTGCGACAGTAGCTTCAAATCATAAGCCATGTGTTAATATTGCCATGATATTTGACTCGCGAAACGTATAATTAGAAGCGTGGTTTACGATTTGGGGTTTTATCTATACTTCGCTTTTATTGATTCAACATATTTTTTCTTAATGGCATTTACTTTTTAAAAAATGCGATCAAATACTATAGATGGTATAGAGCTGATGCACAATAGAAGGCTTATATGTTTTAGCTTTAATTTTGACCTTATTATTGATTATAAAGAAGTGAAACTTCAGAAGCTACAGCAGTATTGCATTTCTATCATACACACCCTTGCGGTCCTTTATTTACGGCAAGGAACAACTTGCCAAAACGGTACAGTACGGCACAAAACCAAAAAACATAAACACATAATAGAATAAAGCTGGGTCACCGCCTTAAAACGGTCAATGCTAAGCACTTGGGGTTTAAACCGGTTATAGAGCGCTCAACCTCACACGTTAACCTCATAGCATTGCAACTCAAATTAAACAGTAATAAACGGGAATTAAAACGCATTCAATTAAATTACTATTGAGTCATCGTAACCGAAATATGACTTCTGAAGATGATATCTAAGATTTAAATATATAATCCCAATTATATAAACATCTTGCAAGACATAATGCGGACATAAAAATGGAAGCTAAAACCTTTAAGTGGGTGAAAAAGTTTTTGCCCGTTTACAACCTAAGTGAGGTCAAAATATTATACCTTGATGAAAGACATTGACCTTGAACCAGCGTGGCTCAGGAATGCATATGCCCGTCTTTTTGCTAAAGGACCTGAACATTTTTAAAAGTTGAATGAAAATCGGTCAAACGTTTAACTTTATATGCACAAACACTCACGCTCAACATTCAAATTAGCGTAACGTTGACCATGAGCCACCTTGACCTTATCATGCCTTGCACAAGGACTTAAATAGTTCAACCAAATTTTATAAAAGAAACAAATGTAATGAATGAACATTTAAGAACTATTATTGTTAACCTTGAATTATCACATTGACATTTAGCCGCAGCGAGTCATGTATTAAGCACATCGCCTTGATGAGTTTTTAATTGAGAAGGGTTCATGCAAATCTTCCAGAAATAATTACATTTAAAACACTTAAACAATGTTCTTTCGTTCAGAAAATACAGAAGGATTATGTTCTGGTATTCGTCATACAGTGTTTAAATAATGTAGAGATCTATAAATTGTAAAGCAAAATACTCAAGACACATGAAAGACTGCACAAGTAATTGCTAAAAAAGGATCCACTATTTTAACTACAATGTGCCGCGCAATTATGATAATATTCGTGGATTTTCCTTCTTCCTGAATACTTATCTGTTTTCTACGAAAGGCCTTGGTGTATAATACACAAATTACGAAGAAAACCCTTATAATATATTAACCAATACTGTGAATAGGAATGAATAAATCGATTTAAGAAGTTCAGTTGAAATAACAAAGACCATGCGATGCACATGTACTGCTGTATATAGACATAATGTTATTGTCCAGTAATCCGCTATATGAAACATTAATTAGCTTGTCAATACTTATTTTGCATGCGTATTTTATTGAAGGCGTATGTTGACATCTAAACTGTCTTTTAATCATTTAAGATATGTACTGTTTAGAGTATATCTTTTTATATTGCCAGTCAAAGAATTTATGTTGCAATTCAAACGTTTTGGTTACATATCATAGCTTGTAACAATATATCGCAATCCATTGATGTCTTTAAATGTATTGGGTTTTCGCGTTCATTAGAAAACTTGCGTAGTAAAGGGCCTATATTTACCAACCAGGTCTAAGAATAAAGAATATTCTTTAAATTTGATAATTTAACAATTGCTTTAGTTTTAAGTCAAACTTGACATTCACTGTCTCTATCTCATTAATTATTCATGTACAACATTCGTTTACGGACATAAACCCCACTGTTGCTTGTCTGTATTCAAACGCTGGGCGCAATTTTTTTTGGTTCAAAGTCTATTCTTTATTATTAAGTCTAAGAATGGGTTGGTGAATACGGACCCCGATTACTTTTACTTGACTTAATATTCAAGTTGCAATATGTTGTTTGCACACAATTGACGATTGCCTTATGTAGTGTGTTATCGGACTTGGTCAACATAGTGTCTTCTTTTTTTGGTGGTCTTGGGCTCAAACATACAATCCTTAGACGAGTGACATACATACTTAGCTCATTATATTTTTTATTGTCAAGTGCAAAGCCAATTTGGGTTTTGGCAGTTTTTTCCTTAACAACGTGGTTGCAGACAAATACTACATGTGTATACTTTGCACTGAACTATTGTCTATATCACTAAGGTCAACCACTAAGATTTTAACAACAAAAAAAGACGTAGCGATACATTTATATTTTCGTATTAATTTAATCATCGATCAACAGTTAATGTTCTCTAATGATAGAATATTCGTGTAGACAGAGTAAAGAACACTCATACTCAAAGTCGTATTTGATACATGCATTAGTATTTAACTTAACGTATCAAAACGCATCATTAATTTAAAAAAACGTCGCCCATGAAAGATGTATGTGAGCAGCACTAAACATGTTCACAATGTAAAACATTGAACTTTCTTACCAAATGAAAAATGTTTTGATGTTTATAATCTTATTTATTCTGTATTCATTTTATGATAAGGAGTAACACCATCATGAATGATGTATGAACTAAGGGTGACACCTGGTTATTTATACTTAAGATATTCTGTGAATATGCCCCCAGTGTGGACGTGATACAATGTATTGACAATGGAAAATTAAACACGTTCATTAGTTTATTTATCTTGTATTATGCATTTTGCTGTATTAAATTTCTAGCAGAAAAGGTTTGATCAATAACACATGTGTTAATCCTTTTATTTATATCTGAATATAGTGTCAATATATCGTACGAAACAAAACAAATAATGATACTTATAAAACAAAGTTATATAAACACGCTTGAAACATCTTTCTACTTAAAGTCAAACACAATCATCTGTACATATAAAAGTTCTTCTAAGAAGATGTAGATATACTTCAAAACATGTGAAAAGCAAATTTTCATGCCTCTAGTTTCTTTCTTATTTCTCAATCATGTCGTTGCCTTGTTTTCGGAAAAGGTTTCGGAAGTTATAGCCCTTATGCCTCTAGTTTCCCTCTGATTTTGTCAATCATTTCGTTGCCTTGGTTACGGAAAAGGTTTCGAAAGCTATAGCCCCCACCTGGACGGCCGTCATCACCCGGAGAACTGAATGGCTTCAAGTCGATATCGCCGATTTGCTGGCAGCTCTTGAGTGGATCACTGAAAAGAATAAACAGTGTTCGTGACATAAAATATGTATGTGTGTATAAACAGTGTTCGTGACATAAAATGTCTGTGTGTATAAACAGTGTTCATGACATAAAAGGTATGTTTGCTTATTTATTTTTTTTACTATTCTGTTAATACATATGTCCATATGTTATTGAGTATTACGATGTATTGTTACTTCTCGCTCGTAGTGTATGCTTACAAGCAAGAAAACATCATCCAATCAAAAGGTAACGTCTTTCAGATGTAATTTCGTTGATTTAACGATGGCAATTATATTATAGTAACGCTATCAATTAATGGCGGTCTTTGTCTATTGGTAATAGTACTACGAATACAGGTACAAATAGTAAGAAACGACATTCAATGTTAACAGTTAGCGTCATGAAATAGTAATGAAATTTAGAAAATATTAGTTTACGGCGTTCAAGTGTAACACTGTTTGGCCATCGAATGAAAAGTCATTTGTTTGAGATGCATTACATACTTAACTAGTAATTTATAACGTCATTCCAACGCCATTTTCTAACATTTTATGACAGTGTTTGCCTCGATGAAAGACGCTGTACATCGGGACAATCGATGGCAATATATTACAAAACATAGGTAGTTGAAGAGCAACGTCTATCGACGAAACACATATCTTTGCACCACATTCTAAAGCAATAGCTAACGTTGGACTCACGTGAGTTTGAAGACGTTCGGAAAGTTGATATTCTTGAAGTTGTAGTTGTTACATAACAGGGAGGCCAGGCTGTATTTCTGAATGGCGGCCTGTTGTGCTAAGAATTCATAACACAATGATATAATATGTAAAGTAAACTACAATTATACTATAATTTAATATTAAACTGACTAGTTTAAAAAAGAAAACCATTAATTGAATGACATCACTGATGATAATCATAAATAAAAAGGCATCGTGTTTATTTACGGAACGTTGACACGTGTATCATGTTACGAAAATAAAAATAAGCACATATGTAATTTCTTTTATACGTGCGCTAATACAAATTAATTTTTACTTTTAAGTATGAATATAACTTAATAAAATTAAAAATATCTTTTAAATTAAGTGCAATTCGACTTTCCTAGAACCCTCGTTAATCCGTCAGTTGTGTTCAATGTACTTACGACCCTTAATCGTAAACATGTACTAGTCAACTAAGTTTATATAATGGTGCAATTATGAATCAACGGATAAACCACTAGCCTATTGGAACGAACGTGGGCTTCAAAGATGATTGAAAATACCTGTGTTAAAGCCAGTCTTCACATTTTGATAGAAGAACCTGTCTCCGAACTTGAGTCTTCGGAATTGATCCCCTATGATGCACTCCATGGTCGGACCCAGGGTTCCCCCTTGGACGGGCTTCTCGCTAAGGGCCCCGGGGAAAAGGTCAATGTCTTGGGGCGATCTGAAGTGATAAAGTCATAAGCATCGTAATTATGAAATAACTGAATGAAAAATACGTACCTGGCAGGCTGGCACACATAAGGCCTTGTTTCCATAAATCATACTAGCATAAAATGGGATCTTGAGTGCAGAACGATGGTTGGGGCAAACCAAGTCAAGAACGGTTTTGACTAACAAAATCGATGGAAGAGATTTTAACCGGAGTACAAGTCAATGTATTGGGGACACACTGAAATCATAACCCATTAACGTATATAAATGAACAGAATGCATCTGTGTTCAAAGTTCATGTCGATGTCTGCGTAGAACCAAAATATGAATATCGAAACCCTAGAGAACTCACTAGGAAGTAAAATATCAATTCCATCCGTATGTCCAACATGAGGCAAGATACCTATTACCTCACATCATTTACAGGACGAAGCGACAATACATACACCAATGAAACATACAATCAAAAACGGATTAACAGTTTGGTCACTACCTATGAACAATCAATATAAAACAAAGGGTTGGTATAAAACAGTTTAAAGTCATAGTCAAGCTCCCATTAGTCCAGTATTAATCGCTTATAACACAATCTACACGCATATAACACACTATAGGTTACATGACACTAAATTATTGTGTATCCCTTCGTGGTCGAAAGTAGTGCCTATTTATTACAAATATTATGGAAAAGTTGATGCCTTCTGTTAAAATATTTCATACATTACACTAATCACTTACTTGTGGTTTACATATATTTCACAAAAAATATCAGATAAACAAATGCATCAAAAATAATTAAGTTGTGAACATACATTTTACCTTTTAGCTTACACTGAACCATAATAAGCGAACGTGCTGTATATAAAGCCTATGTATATTTTGTATCTTATTGTGTGGCATGGACGTTTAAGGTACAACTAGTCGCAATGAATCATCAGTAGCAACTAAATGCAGACTGTTTATTTAATATATAATCTTGTGCAACGGGTTGGCAGAGGATTGGGGAAACCTGAGTGCCCGGATGAATTTTAACCTCGGAGAACTTGTACAATACTAAAGTAGTCAACCGCGCATTACAAAAACCGTACATTACCTGTAACCAGCATCCTTTAGCTTCGTCATCGAATCATGAGTGTGATCAACAAAACCTCCTCGTTGCCGCGCTGAGGTGTCCCATGACTTCACTTCCGACAGCCCACACCACTTCCGGAACTCGTTGTAGGAGGGGAGGCCGTGGTCGCGACCCCGCTGGATGTTTAAAGATGCAAGATCGAAGGATGTATCGGTAGCGGTATTGACGAACAGATTGTTGCGGACAACGTCTTCGATGATTCTTAAAATATCACGTGTTTGCAAGAAAAATCAATACTTATATAGCATATTCATTTCCAAATATTGTGCACACCAGTTTCCGGTTTCATGTTATTGCTATGCAACATGTCATTATCTATAAGATACATTGAATTTATGCAAGCTACATGAGAAATTCAAAGGGTGCTTCTGGAGCATTGCTTTGTTTAAAAGCAAACATGCCACCAATCCGTCAAAATATAAAAATGACTTTTTGAAATATTACATTATACATACAAACTTTTCAGAAGGCGATTAAAACTTAAAGTAAAAATATGTTCTAAATGTACTGAACATTATTTTGACAAAAAAAGAAATCGTAATGTGTAAATAAGATACAGTTCTAGATTGCAAATCTGTCCAAAATGAAACTATCCAAATAAAAACCTAGACAATGTTTAAGTGAACACACACTTCACCAATATGCAAAAAGAGTGAAATCTGAAAGAAGACGCATGTAGATCATTGAAGGAACAATGACGTTTAGAAGATAATAGACGTTACAATAGACATACAACATGAGGAACTCTGCAAACCGAGATATAATCTTCAAGAAAGCCTACTATTGACCCCAAAACTTGATATAGCAGTGGATAAGCATCACCAAGTATATACAATTTAGGTGTTGTTTTTTTTCTCTCGAAACGAAAAGCAAAACGAGCAACAACAACATTGTGTAATTTATGTGGGAACAGTGCATAATAGTCACACATACGAAACAGACACATACTTAACTTGTCCATGTATCATAGGATACTAAAATGGATTATAGCAGCGTTTGTTTTGTTGAATACTTATCTAAAGAAACAACAACAACAGGTAACAATGTGTTTTTTGAAAGTGACATAACGACATCGACATAAACAATGCAAACGCGACCTACGTGCAATGTTGGTTAGGACAGATTCGAAAGATCAATTCCAAGTGTTAAACGCTTGAAACACAATGAATACAAGAGTTCAAGTCCAATGTTTGTCTTATGTTGGGACTTCCAAACCCAGTACCTGTCAGTCTCGGGTGACTCGAGGGCTGATAGCGCGTAGGCCAGACCCTGCATCCCAGATGGACTCCCGTTCACAGACTCGATGTAGGTCATGCTAGTGTTAAAGAAGGTCTCGTTGAGAAATTGCTGGAGAAACGGGTCGAAGTTCTTGGTATAAACCGACATGTACGTGGGAATCCAAGTGTGGCCCATACTGGAAGAGTGTCGATTAATATGTGTAATGAGTATTGATGAATTAAACGAACACATATATATTTTTATACAACCCAACACTTAATATTTGGTAGCTAGTCAGTAAAAACTATATTGAGTATATCATTCCATAAATAGTATAATTTATATAATATTATATAAAATAACTAGAAAATTATCAATTATTGATTACATTAGTGTGTGTGCACTTAAACCTACCGAAACGCTATTCCAAAAGCGTTGGCAATGGTGGGGTCGAGCCTTGAGTCATATGTGTACTTATTGGAACTGGCAAGTTTATACTTCTTCATCGCTTCCAGTGAAAGGAACGAAGGGAGAAATTCGTCGTAAACAATCTTCTGCATGATTCCGATCAAGAGTTTTCTCGTCTGCTGGAAGGCTTCCTCGTCATCCGGAATAGACGGGCTAAGTCTAGTCGCGAGACGATTGTGTTCAAGTACAAACACGTTGTGGTATGACGTTAGAGACGGAATTGCGTTCACGCGTCCATCACCTAAAACCAATTACATTTATATGACATTCCGCAACGTGTTGTAATCATATATACCCTTATTTATCGAATGATTTGTTTGCTTTTTGATATTTAGTGAACATAAAAAACGAAATATAACTTCGCGTATTGGCATTCCTAAATTCGATTTTAAACTACGAGTGTTTTGGTAAAAGCAAACACATGTGTTTTTCCGTTATGAGTTATTTAATCGGCATTTCGATATTTAACACTTTTTACACAGTAAATAAACTAGCACGTTTCTTAAGTTTGTTATCATCATTAATCGTGTAAAGTATGATCAGCTGTTTCAATGTGATTTTAAGTATGTGTGTCCATCAACTTTTGTTCTCGGACTTTGCCATTGCCTTAATTGAAGGCCTTGTTAACTAAATTACATGATGGCGAAAACGATTGATACTTACCAGCAAGACTGCAGTGTTTCCCGTTGGCTGCGTCTGAATTGCACCCACTATCACCGTCAGGAAGGCGTGGCCCATCTGCGCCCTCTGTGACCTTCAGAAACGCTATAAATAGAATTATATTTTTTAAAGGGCTATGAATATACTTTTACTTTTCATTTGCGCAAAGAATGCAATTATATTTTCATTTGTGATACAATTATACCTTTTTGACCCATATGACAATGTATTTGCATGGAGTCTATAAAGCTTTAAGAACTACACAAACACAATTTACGTAAACATTAAGGATTTTCAGACATTCCGAGTTACCAAAACTCATGTTTTCCCATTTTTCATATCCATTTAATTTTACCGTATGAACATAACTATTGATAAATCAAGACTCAATGCAATCTATATGTATCCATAAATGTATTATGTACTCATTTATAACAGTCTACGATGTGTAACCAGTGAAATAAAGAAGATATAAGCACACAACATAATAATAACATACACATCTCTGGTAATGAGTACATATGTAGTTTTTAAAAGTATTTTGTTTTTAAAAAACACGGAAGGGGGAATTTACACAATTTTAGCATAGACATTTGTGTATGATATGTCCATGATCGAAAAAAGACAAATGTTTTTTTTGACCTAGTTTTACCGTACACATTTTAAGTTCCAGCTTCACTTTCATCCACGTGTGTATACGTGACTATGTCACAACCATTCAGCAGTTCAGAATTCCAGTTGTTGCCTAACTTTATGAAACATATCGTATGTAAATGCAACTATCATACACTGCTTACAAGTATGAATTACATGAAGTTCATAATTTGTTAACTTCAGAAATCGGGCTGATTTAGTTCATATGGCTCAGTTCACATTACTGTCATAATCATTCATGATCAGAATTACATAGTTTTCATAAAGAATAGTTCAATTTTGCAAACGTATGTTTAAATATGTGATAAAATGATAGTTCATACCCATACATGGAACCTACACAGATCAGAAAGGAATTACTCTAAACCTTATCCTTGGAATTGAAAAAAAAGTTTTATGTCATGTATAAGACAGAGAGTATTTTGACTTGTGCAATACATGTACTTGTTCACACTTGTGCACACCAATATATATGGAGGTCAAGGTAATTGAACTCGGGACCTTTCAATGAAAAAGCGGTTTACCTCTACACAAAATGTCACTTTAATTGTTCTATTTTGTAACATATTCGTCTTGGTTTTATGCACATACTCGGAGACCGTTCGGGGTGACGAAATCGGGTGATATTTCACGAAGGGTATTACATGTTTGACAACTTTAAATAATTAATATTTCATGGATGCCACGACTAGAGAAACACCTTTAATATTAATGCTTATATAATAAATACGGTCGATAACGGTATGTTTATGGGGATACCTTGATAGCCTATATTACCATAATTATAATTGTCTGGAGCGCTATCACAGGTACCATATTTTGTGATCGCTTTTCAGATAATTTCTTCCCTAAATGTTCACATGTACGGATGGGCGATGACCAGTTCTTAAATCGGCGCTCTTACACCCGGAAATCAATTGAATATTCATGACAGTTACGTACGTGTAGTTTCTTCTCGCAAAGACGTCAGAACCTCGTCCGAAGAGCCGTAGACGTTTGAAGCATCAACGAATGCGGTTAGATCATTAATCTGCTGACGTTGCAGTGTTCCGCCGCTGATCCCTAAAGGACAACAAGAGCACAGGAAAGGACGACGGTAACACCAAATAAATGTTTACGATTACTCTTAAACAAAGTAATGATGTGAAAGTTGTGATGTCAAAACGTTCGTGTATTCACAGACTCCAAAATGCGCATTTTTGCGTTTGTTTATTGGTTTGTGTAATGGAATTGTAGTGGATACGCGCAAAATAAAATGTTATTTTAATATAGATGTTCTATTTAACAGATAAACAGACTCTTTGTTATGTGTAGCTACGTATTTACGATGGCACTGATGATGATGAAATCGATCAGTTTTATAACGCATTCATAATAATATAACGTAGACGTAAATTGTGTCAAATTTGCGTGTAAATGACTGTAAGCAAGATGGTACAACACACAAACTATTCATTTTTCTTAAACGATATCAAACAAAAAAGTGGTGTAACTTGCAAATAATAAACGCGAGGCAGGAACATGACATTTTTCAATGTTGACAGGGCAACCATGTGACTTCGATCATTGACCTAATTGTATTAAGTGAGTATAGTAAACAGTTATCGGTTTGTTTGTGGCATGATTGTACTAGATACAATCCAATGATAAGCCAAAATCTACTCTGTTGTGCACAAGTACCATACGACATATGAAACGTGAAAAACGTTACGCATATGACGTCAGATATCAACCTGATGGTTTGCAGATGATCCCAGATGACCTCTTGACCCCCATGCAGTATCCGGCCTTGAACCTTGCCATGTAAGGGTCATCTTCAGCGAAGTTGATGTTGAAACAATTATCGAGACTATAGGTTGAATAAACGAAGAAATGTATTAGTCTATATTTAATATAAATAATTGCCCATTATTTATGCGTTACAAATATTGTAATGAACAATACACGCTCATGATATTATTTGGCGCTCACAAGGTATTGTGTATAACATATATTATGCATGTTAATGTTTCTTTCGGCGCTAAGAACGCGAAGAGCATTTGCTGGTTCTCAAGAAAAGTATATTTTAAAACGACAAATCTCTTAAGCGGGAAAGTCCATCGGTAAATACAATATTACATTTAGACTACAAAGTAGACTTGTGGATATTGTAAAGGGACGCCCTTTTAACACCAGAAAGTGTTATTAGTATGCATCCTATTACTTAAAGAAGTTCAAATCTACTTCGTGGCTCCGTAGTAGGGAGCATGCCTAACCAGATTTGAGTAAGTGCAATGAACTTAGGTAGCATTATGATATAAACCCGAAATTTCGTTTGTTCATCTGGTATAGAATATATATTATTGTCGTTCAATTTCAGAAAGTTTATTACAGAATATATACTTACTCATCATTATTTTCACAGCAATTCCCCACAGCTGCATCGGAAATATAATATGCAGAAGGATAACATTTGTAAATTTACATCTAAAACAGCGTATAGTATACACAGATGTTTAAAAACCATAAATATATGATATGACAACGAGTGTCAGATCTTTTGTACCACATGCTTTTAAACTAAATAAAATACATCTTAATGGACCAAACAAATGCAGTTAGATCTAAAAGTTGTTTACTTTTGTGACGTCATTTTATGTTGACGACGTTATTTCACCAAAATAAAGCCATGCGATTGGTTAGTTATTGATTCTGTAGCCAATGGAAACGCTTAAAAATGTTGTATTACACATGTGTAATATAAAAAATATGGCATGTCTGTATTACATTGAAAACAAGGTATAGCATGTGATAAATGGAAATATTAACAATAAAACCGCGATCACTAGCAAGCGATCATAACGTTAAAAGAACTAACCATCGCTCGTTGGTGTGCTAATTATGTCGTGATCAAGGAATTGACCGAATTGGAAGGCATGCAAGGTCAATTGCGGAGATGTAAGCTGCTGCGGTCCTCTGTGGACTGCGTTGCTGACCTTCCGAGCGAACGGCAGAGGCTTCCCATCAATACCCTTTGACCGAGGAAGGTTCAAACCGTCATCTGAATGTCCCAAAATAAACGACACAGTTAAAATAATTTTTAAAAATGGTGCTTTAATGCGATATTATCTTTATAAAAGAGAATCAACGATGGCGTATAGTTGATAAGAAACTAATCATAAATCCGGAAAGTGAGTATTTAAAAAAAACGGATAGGAGCTTTTGAGTTTAATGAAAAGATGTAAAACACATGTTCGTTAAAATATATAGTAATACGTTTTTTTAGCCATGGGGCTTTTTAAAACCCACATTATTATTATTTAAAAAAAAGTAAAACTTTAAATGTCAATACATATAAATGTATTTTAGAAGACTTCATAATGCAAACGCATAAATATGCGACGAACATTTTTTTCTCATCTAGTTTTTATGACTAGATAATGCGATGTAATATATCATATGGTCTTTAAGTCAACAATCAATCATTGTCCAATTATAAAAGCATTAGCTCTTTAACTCACCATATGCTGCCTTAAGTAGACGCCGTTGGGCTGATCCTGCCATTCCCCATAAGGGGTTATTCAGATTGTTGCAAGTGCCATCAATCGATCGGAATTGGTCGTTAGCATTGCATTTGACTGTCGATGTTGGACATAAAGGAAGGTCTTTGAGAAGACGCTGGAATTCCGCGACCACGGTTTCGTGTTCAAGCTCAGCCAAACTGAATCCTCTTTTAAAGCCACAAGTTAAAAAACACAGATGTCGTAAACTTGTAAAGTACAATACATTTAAATATACTTTAACCAGGATTTGTCATAATTTGAAATGGTACATACATCAGGCCATACCATACACTGTTTACATTTAAATTTATCTCGAAAATTTACTCATGTTAACGATAAAGTCGTGGTCTTGTTTCTCCTCATCGGGTTTTACATTTTTAGACTATTGAGATCACTATTAATATTCCCTCCCAACTTTCACAGTCCGATTTAAAAGAAGGCTGTGTGTATTAAACGCTACGTGAAACATCTATCAAACTTGATACACCTGTCTTGTAACGCCGCAGTTGCCTCAAATTATAATGTAAAAGCGTCCTTAATTAAAACCAAATAGGCATAAATAATTGGCCGATTGCAAACAGTGATAAAAGTAATATGAAGCCTTTAACGCTCTTTGATCCTAACCGAAAAGCGATACAGGGGCTAAGAACGCATTATACTAGTTCGCATTTTGATGTTTGAGCAGAAATTTGTAGAACAGCAACTATCTTATGTTTTTATCTAAAAGCGATTCACAAACATATTTTTGTATCCGTTGCAGCGTATTGAAATACTAGCGAGTGACACCATACGTGTGAAATGCTCTCTGACCTGTATTGTTACGTGTTATGGCACGCTTTGATATTATACATTTCGTCATAAAAATAATGGATTCTATGCCAAATCAGTTTTGAATAACATATTTTAGTTTAAAGTGTACAAATGACGTACCAATTTCTAAAATAAGTCAAGACACCGTACTGATTGCGGTGATTGTTATGATTTCTAAAATAAGTCAATACACCGTACTGTTTGCAGAGTTTGTTTTGATTTCTAATACGTCAAGACACCGTACTGTTTGCAGAGTTTGTTTTGATTTCTAAAATAAGTCAATACACCGTACTGTTTGCAGAGTTTGTTTTGATTTCTAAAATAAGTCAAGACACCGTACTGTTTGCAGAGTTTGTTTTGATTTCTAAAATAAGTCAATACACCGTACTATTTGCAGAGATTGTTATGATTTTTTAAATAAGTCCAAACACCGTACTGTTTGCGGAGATTGTTTTGATTTCTAAAATAAGTCAATACACCGTACTGTTTGCGGAGGTTGTTATGATTTCTAAAATAAGTCAATACACCGTACTGTTTGCGGAGGTTGCGCACAGAGGTCATCATGGTTGTCAAGTCCCTGTCAGCGGCGATGTCGGCGTCGGTGGGAAGACTACGTCGATGGACGCTCCGTAACGGGCAACCAAATCCACTAGAGGGGTCGGCTGGAATACCGAATACAATTACTTTGTAATTAAATACGAGATGCCTGAGGCCTATACAGACATGTGACCTCAACTTTGATCTAGCGACACCGACAATATATGCAATATGATATCTGAAACGATTGCGCTATATTATTTTAAAATGTCCGCTTGAATGATGCAGTTAAAGTCTGCAAACGCTGTATCATCCAGATTTTAGAATTTCCAGTATGACCTTTACCTTTGACCAAGTGAAAAACCCTTACGAGCAGCTGCATTTGATTTAGAAGAAGAAGTACCCTTTTTTGAACATGTTGTGACATTGTTAAAGAGTGGCGACCAGCTCGAAAATACAAATATACTCATATACATTTAAAATTACTCTAGTATTGAGGTCTGAGAACTTGAACAGGGTTGTTGGTCTTGTGAGATAGAATAGGAAGATACATATGAAATAGTAATCCAGAATGGAGTTCTGAGAACACGCATCGGGAGCGTTTTTCGTGTTGGTTTTGCAAGACAGATGGGGCATTCAGTATCTACTATCCACATCAAGACACATTATAACAAAAAACTTACCCCATTTCTCTCGAACACTGCTAACAACAGCGTCATGTACTTTCGAGGCAAGGTTAGTGCGCACCCTCGGTGCAAACACCGCAAACACGAGCAACCATAGGGCTGCACTGAACTTCTGTTAGAAGAAATTCGATATGTGTTTGTCTATTTATTTAAACATACGTTAAAGCATCACTGGAAATAGAGACAACAGTCATTTGAACTAGCGATATTGCACCAAAACTCGATATTCGTTTCTATATATCTTAACATTAAAAATGATTATATTATTTACTATTTACTAGTTTTTAGTTAGTTCTTTAATAGTTTGAGTTCTAACATATATCGTGCGTATTTTAAATAATATAATCAATTGGAGTTTCAAATTAAATATGTACTTATTTCTGTGAATAAATATAGCATTTTGATCATAACATTTAAGTGTGACCTTGACTTGTTAGATAAGGACAAAGATTCAGAACGTTGGAGTTACAGTCTGGACAAGATTGAATGGACGCTAATACGCGCATACACTGATACGCCATTATGTTGTGCTAAATACGAATTGTCTCGACAGTAACATTGCAATAAACATAACATATATTTTAACTAATGAAGTACAAACATGAACATTTATAACTATTTATATGGTAACGGATGGATTATTTATTGTCATGCCTTTAACATTCAACGTTGTATTGACAAAAATGTTTTTATACTAATTATTAAAACAGTTTGTTTTTGATGTTGACATTTACACTTTATACATAAATAGGTTATCTATGAGTAGAATAATTGTGTATTTTAAATAATTTGAAATACAAGTCAGTTTTTCTATAACCATTATGTTAATAAAAACCACCATTCAAATATACATATTTTAACAACAATGGTTAATAAAATAAACACATTAATAAGCAAAACACACAATGCTCAAACATAAACCTATAAATTGCATCTGCTTGTTAAATAATAGATCTTACGCACGTTTACCCATTTGCTCAAAGTGATCATTTTACTATAGAAATAAACGAAACGTTGTCATGAATGTAGAAAATTTGATATATTGTTATAATGGACATTTTATTACAAAAACAGATTTAGTACAATGTTAGTTAAAGCATCATGCGATTAATAGAAATTCCTCCAGCCAGAAAATATTATTGTAACCAGAAACTATTATACATCACCTGATGAAAGATTTCAAACTTAATATATATATAACGTTGCATCAAGGTTCACGTAAATACAAAACTAAAGTAAATTATGGGAATGTCCCTTTTAAACGCCTGAAGTGTTTAACCATCTAATAGTTAAACTCAAAAATAATCATAATAGTAATCACTTTTAAATCTCTTATGAAAAGAATAACATCTGCAATATTGAAAACGAACGAACTTGGTTGCATTGAAATAGTTAATAACGGTTTACTTTACTGCCAGTGTCCTTCATTTATGACACATGTTTGGCATGCAATAGCTTTCTGTTTTTTCTCTTGTCATCTTGGGAAAGCTACCAGTACCGGCCACACTATAGAGAAAAAAACAACAGCGTTTCGAGCATAATTGGGAATTGCTATAACATCTTGAAAAGCTGTTTAGAGTCTGAAGATGATGATATACAAACAATAGTTTACTTTAATCAATTGTGATACATATTGATCTATTTATAAATTGGTTAAAAGTTGCATAAAGGTTAGACGAGTATGTATTAAAATGTCCCTATGTGTCTACTGCCAAGCATCTTAAGTGTCTCATTTCATATTCACGCATCGAACACAAAGGCTTGAAACTGTACGTAGTTATAATTTTAGATAAACACCGACAATCCCCATGTCAATTGATAACATCATTGCTATTTCCATATTCTACCGTTAATGACAGCTGGTTCAGCTGATTCCCATTCATTCACACAATTGTTATGTCATACAATTGTAATATAAACCAGTGGTTACCAAACACAGCGTAGTCCCCTTTGCGATTATCAATAAATGTTGTTAAACTTATAATAGAGCATCGGATTTACTGTTTCAAGGATTTGAATTAATTTTCATTCAACTTTGGGAAAATGGTCTTCAGAAAATCGTATTTGGAATGGAACCGTTTTAAGGTACCACAATTATGAAGCGCAAAAACGTTGAAAAGCAAAAACACTCTTCATATGACTATAGTGATAATCAATATAAACTTTGAAATTTAAAACAGCTAATGACTGAGGCATAAATATACGAAAGAGATTGTTAGTCAATGAATCCCATACTCTCAGCCCAGTTGCCAATATGTGCAGTTATAAGCCTAGAGCTTTTTTCTCAATTCTGTCAAATTGTATTCTACAGCCTTTATGTTAAGCAATACTGCGATTTCTACCTGCCCTGTATATTGTTCGAAAATAGTATGTATGTTGGGTATGGTAATGCGTATTATGTACTTTCTATGAACTAAATAAATTGTGTTTAAACCATTATGTGTAGTTTTTAACAGGTCTTATGTTAATATGCATGCCGTGCATTTATCTTTGAAATTGTGATCATCTCAAATATCTAACCTCAAGCTAAAGTATATACGAAGCGTTTGAAAAAATCACTTGATAATATGTGGTGTTGTCATGTTACAAGCTCCTGAGACCTTAAACTATGACTGGTTCACTTCCTGCTTTGCTCATGCGTTATCAGCCTAATAACTAAGATTATAATTATTAAAAGAGAAGGTGAGGACACGCAGTTTACAGAACAATATATTTTTATCGAAACAAAAAGACTAACGACAATAATCCTACACATGTTTTGCGCAGCCTAACTCCCGTCCTTTATGATTTCCTTCACATTACGGGAATTCAACATTAAACGTGTGAGAAACTTCCACCGAACACTTAAATTGGAAATGAAGACACGCACTTTATTTCAGGGATAACATTTTTTACAGTGGCAAAAAAGACAAGGCCGTTTTTTGAACGACATTCAACATTTTTCTAAGTTAAATTAGTCACAACCGTCTCTTCAAAGAAGCTTATGATATCAATACACATACCACCTAGTGATTTGATAGCAAACGAAACAATCCTACAAAGTAAATATATGGATACTGTTTAAAGAGCACATACCAATAACTTATTGAAATTATCCTCCATTTTATGTAGAAAATATGTGTCGGATTTATTGTTTTTTATTTTAATGACACAGGCATACTTTTATTTGAACATAAGAATAATTATTGCATAAGTAGCTTACGAACTTAAACGGGTCCCAGAGCAATATGCGCATAAACCTATAAGCTGTCTTGTTTGATGTTTCTGAGGATTAAAATTCAACAACCTACTTTCCAGGATGCACAGAACATCAGACTGATTCCTAAATTTAAACACTCCATGAGCTCTATTAAAACCTTTTTAATGTAAGTCATTATTTTCCCCAAGTACTTTGCATACGCTTAATGTGCCCCAGGAACTTAACATGCCAAACAAGTATACATAACGCATTTTATAACGCATTTTATAACCATTTATATTATATATATAATGTTTTGTAATAGTATATTGAGGTAATTCGATCTCAAAAGTCATTACAGAAATGTATTTTCTCTTCTTCCCCAGATAGATTGCCAAAAGACTTGTGTTTACTTACAATATCACTTTTACACATACTCACCGACGTGCAATATTCCGTTTAGTTGTTTAGTAATTATATATTAAATGCGAATTTGAAATATGTTAATATGTCATCGTGCTTTAAATGATATGCAAGGCGGCATCTGGGCTTCTTAACACCTGTGTTCTACATGTGAAATATGACACATAGTATCCCTCATATAAGGATATGGGAACTACCGTTCATTATATCTTATAACATCTTTAACATAAACGAGTGTACCTTGTTATAAACATAAGTACTTGTTTATGCAAATGTTGCATCGAATGTCACCAAATCTGCGTAATAAATAATGTGTTTGTTACTCATATTCCGCACTTATCAGCAAATAAATCTAGACATGGATGCTATTTAAGTCTGAAGTGTGAGTATCACATGATATAATTGTTTACAGCACAAACTTCAGACGCCTGAATAGAGTAAACCGCGCTCTCTTGATAAGTTATTGCAATGCATTAAAAATTTGTAAACACTTATCATAAAATGCCAATCCAGATTATGAAGCAAGATAGTAGGACTGACACATGCAATTAAAACCCGTCTATTTGGCTGTTAACATGATCAGGGTTGGATCAAGTGAACAACGAACACATTATTACAGTTTTTGTTACATCTGAATATCACATTATAAAGTTACAATCCAACTATTTTAAATCTTTACCAAGCTTATATAAAAGGCGGGTTGAGGCCTGTAAAGTATTAAATATCCCATTCAAAATTAAATTTCAGCTATTGTGGAAAATAACCACAACTATGTAAATTACGCACGATCATCGGTATAACATAAAGCATTAGTACAGAGATTTTACTAGCTTAAACGATAAAATCTGCATGTTTCCTTCTTTTCACTCACTAAATAATGAATATAAAATTCCTATTTTATGTCATTTACTTTTATAAAAAAAAGTTTTTCGTTGTTTAAAACTATGCATAGAGGAAATTAAGTGTATTATTCCACGATTGTTTACTTTTTAAGATGCATCCCTAACACGTTTCAGGGTCCCATGTTCAGTTCTAATATTGTATTTGTAATAGTGGAATATTCGTGCCCCAGTCATTACTTCAAAGACCATTGGTAATTATGAACTTACTTGTTACTCTAAGTGTATAAGAGTTTTCGCGAACACACTCAAGCCCATTTTCAAGGTCAAGTTCACACATAATGTTCAGAGAAGAAAAATTTATGGCGGGAATATGTTTTGTTCATGCCTAGAGACAATTGATTCGATTGGTGAAGATATAACATGTTTTCCGACAACTTATATCGAGGTTAAGATGAATTTACTGCTGCTATTGAAACGAAACATGAACATTCAATGTTAATGTCATTGAAGTGGATGATAATTTTAACTATTTAGGAATGGTGTTAAATTATACAGGAAATTCAAATTAAACTTGAAACATTTGGTTGGTAAAGCCCTTAAGTCAATCAATAAATTATTGTATAATTGCAATGACTTTGATATATACCCATGCATTAAAAAATGTGCGATTGTTACATGTTAAACTAAAAATATGTTATGTTGCTATTAATGGTGAATTATGAAGATAATCATTGTATATAAACAGGTTTGTTAAATTTCTAAAATATTGGTTTACAATTCTTAACAGTGAAAATATCATAATGCAAATAGTTTACAAACAAGCTTTAAAATATTGTAATATAGGTTATACAAATTAGGTCTTAAATGTCAAGTAAGTGTTCGTAAAATAGTTTTGGATTTGGTTATGTATTTGAAAATCCAAGCGTTGTGCAAGTAAATGGTTTTATTAGCGAGTTTAAATGTAGACTTGGCTACAACTTTAAACAAGAATGGTATGAACTATATAAGCCTTACATTTTATATCAACCAATCTGTATATAAACATGTAACTAGTTGCATATGACAAATCAATAACTTATTTTGTGTATACATGTATCACAGAAGCTTTTGTTAACAGAAATGCCAGTTTTAATAAAACTGTTCAATAATCTTCAGTACCGGCTCGATAGAACCTACTTGTTCATACCATCGATTGTATTTATTTGTATTTGTATTATTACATTACTATTATTTGTTATTGTATGTTATGTTGTTATGCCTAGTAACGTGACAGAGAATAATGTGTTCATTAAAATGTCTTTCTGTCTGTGTATCTGTCTATCGTTTGAAAACCCAATCTTTTTATTGCTGAATTTGTTTTTAAAATCAATTTACAATGATTGGTATCTGAGAACCTGAAGTTATATATACGTATAAGCAATAAAGGATCCACTATTTGTGTCATGCTTTTTATTGAGTATTGCCGGAGGAAATCTCCCCGAGAATACTCAAGCACTTTGTACTGGCGCTTTAAATTCACATTTTCCTCTTGTGAATGTATCACAATGTTATAAACTGTAAATACCAAAGAGATGAAAACTAACTTTTAGTTGTTTTTTTTTTTGGTTGCAGCTAGGTCAGTACAACTTTCATTTAAAAAAATATATTGAACATACATATCGTTAGCATTTAGCAAAATTATAATTGATTTCAACTGAAAACATTGAACAACTGCTTCATTTTGTTCGGCTTGATATATAAATTGCATTATTAAAGTAAATAAATAATTATACGCAAAAGCGCGGAAATAACATTGTCCAAGTTTATCACGCTATAGCGTATGCCGTAAATTCGTATACAGTCAAACGATCGTATATTATCGGTGCTAGTTAGAACACGTATTGCGGTTCTAAAAACGCCAAACAAATTCACAAAAATATTTAGATTTCAATTGTGCCCTCAAAAAATTCATGAAAGCAAAATAATCAATAATTTTATTCTTGAACACCAGATTGTTCGGTCGCATTTAAGAAAACATCTGCATTTGGCTCGGATAGTTATCTCAACTGGTGTGATTTTAGCTCTTAATCAAAATTGCATTTAAAATCAGCTTGTGAGAACTGATTTAATCCGCCACATACTAAAGGATACTGTTTCAAATTACAAAATAAGTAATTTCCCCGAGGGCAAGTTAACTTATGCAACTTATAACGTTATTAGTAGCTATTGCATGAACATAATATTGGCATAGTATATATTAAGCATTATGCATATTTCAAAACATATATAAGAAGCACGTTGAAAGCCTCTGCAAATGCTCTCAGACTAAACTTATAATAATAAAACATTCTTACTTTCATGATGTCACTAATGGTCCAACCTCACTAATGTTCCAACGTCGTTTACTTTAATTATTGTGTTATAACTTACAAGTTTAAATGCACCGGTTTATATAGGGCAAATCGCCCTTCACCGACCCAGACGTCTTAACCCGCTTCTTGGTATCCAAAATGAGTTTGCAAGCTTCGGTGCAATTGGTGATTTACGTAAGAGTAAAAGTAGACACCTAAATTTAGAATTATCCTTATTTATCTCTACCCGGATTGAAGAGAAGTTGCACATAAACATCGAGATGCGACCACATCCTTGAGTAATTATATTTTGCGAAAGTAGCTTCAAATCATAAATCATGTGTTGATATCGCACTACTATTTGACTCGCGAAACTTATAAAAAGAAGCGAAGCGTGGTCTACGATTTGGGATTTAATCTATACTTCGCTTTTAACATTTCAACATATTATTTCTTAATGGCATTTACTTTTTAAAAACAGCGTTCAAATTCTATCGATGGTTTAGACCTGATGCACAATATGAGGCTTAAATGTTTGAGTGTTAATTTTGACCTTGATATTGGGTCATCGTTACCGAAATATGACTTCTGCAGATGGTATCTAAGATTTAAATATATAATCCCAATTATATGAACATCTTGCAAGACATAATGCAGACAGAAACATGGAAGGTAAAACCCTTAAGTCAGTATAGAAGTTTTTTCCCGGGTACAACCTAAGTGAGGTCAAAATATTTAACCTTGATAAAAGACATTGACCTTGAACCAAAGTGGCTCAGGAATGCATATGTCCGTCTTTTTTCTTAAGGATCTGAATATTTTATAAAAGTTTAATGAAAATCGGTCAATTGTATAACGTTATATGCAAAAACACTCACGCTAAAACATTCAAATTAGCGTGTCTGACGTTGACCATGAGTCACCTTGACCTTTTTATGCCTTCAGCAACGTTGCACAATGACCTAAATATTTCAATCAAATTTAATGAAATAAATAAATTGTGATGAATGACAATTTAAGAACTATAATTGTTTACCTTGAATTATCACCTTGACCTTAAGCCGTAGCAAGTCATGTATTTAACACATCGCCTTGATGAGTTTTTAATTGAGAAGGGTTCATGCAAATCTTCCTGGAATAATTACATTTAAAAAAAACTTAAACAATGTTCCTTCGTTCAGAAAATACAGAATTATTATGTTCAGGTATTCTTCATAGGGCGTTTCAATAATGTAGAGATCTATGAATTGTAAAGCACAATACTCAAGACACATGGGAGAATGCAGGTATGGCTAAAACAGGACCCTTTATTTTTACTACAATGTGACGCGCAATAATAAGGATATTCGTGGATTTTCCTTCTTCCTGAATACTTATCTGTTTTCTACGAAAGGCCTTGGTGTACGACGTATATTGCAAACAAAACGCTTATGATATATTAACCTATACTTTGAATAGGAATGAATAAATTTATAACACCCGTATTATAATAACACTTTACCACAATAACGTGAACCTGTGTATAATTATTTAACTGTTAGTCATCGAAAATACTGGGAATTCAAAATTTATCCTGTTTTGGGCAAGACATCCGCAATACTAGAAATTCACATTTTCCTTATTCTTCAAGATTTGATGTCATGGTAAACTGAGTATATACGAATCTTTCTTTTGTGCAAAATAAATGTATGAATAGCAAATGCCGCAGGTGGATTTATTGCGTCAGAAAGGGGAATCCCGGGCATTGCATCATATTGCATAGTTACAAAATGTAGTAATGGAGTTCGCGAATTTGTTGTGTTAAGAAAGTAGGAATTTTTCAGCGCATACCCGCTCGTAGGCGACGTAAAGTACGATGTGCCTTTGTTAATTAAATCGAGTGTTTGATCTAATTAGAGCATGTTAACGTGTCTTTATGTCATATGCAGTATGCTAGCAATCAGTAAAAAAAACAAAAAAATATTGTATACATTATGTAAAAGTTTTCACTAGGTGAAATATTTACGCTCTACAGATATGCAATAATCATGTCTAGTTATGTTAAATCGATTCACATAGATCCATGTAGATGGCTTAGCTTCACGTGAGTCGATATGTTGCTGTGGATATGCCAATGAATCGCTGAGCGCGTGCATGCTTGACCTACTAGCAGTTATGGTTGGTCTTAACATTGAGGTGCATTCGTGTTCTACAAATGAGATCCGATACTATGCATGCACTTGTCTATATGTATTTTTTTTAAAGATGTGTGATGTATCATCCTTAATATCATTAAGTTTCAGATAACATAATTTTGCAAATCTATGGCAACGTGAGAAACAGTTCATTCGTGTCGGTATATATTATATATCAGATACAATTTTTTCACACAGACATGTTTACTACTTAACCATTTGTAAATAAGACCGTCTAGCACTTGTTATTCTACACTGATAAAGGGAACCGTATGATATTTTTTTTAAAACACAACACCTAGGAAATGTTCAGGTTTAACATCAGTTAAGTCCGCTAGGTACTTCCAAGCATGAGGACATTCATTGGGAACCGTATGATGTTTTTTTTTTATTAACAAAACACCTAGAAAATGTTCAGGTTTAACAGAAGTTAAGTCCGCTAGGTACTTCCATCCATGAGAACATTCATGTTAATCTACACAACGCATTGGGTTGTGCACACATTATATAGTAAAAACCTGTCTAAACCCAATAGAGTTCCGTGTGTTTGGTTTTCCGATGTGTTCAGCTTATCAAGATTTTGGCAGAATATATTTTTCTTTTAATATTAACTGCCTTCATAACATGTTTATTAGTAGACAAAAACAGCAAACACCTTTCTATAAGGTTCCGTATATGTCGGTGCAGTGCGTTTTAAAAATAATGTCATTGAATATTTGTTTCAGCAGCTATTCCGTTGGTGTGACATAGGTTGCATAGGCGAGCATGGAATGTTGTGCCGTCATAGCGCCAGTTTCTACATGATGGAAGTGGTTTGCAGAACGGAATTTTAAGACTCTAGGGAACCAGCCGGATGAATTTTGATCAGTTAAGGCTCGAACCAATGGTTTCTTTTACAACTGCTTTAACCACAACCTGTGTTGCTGATTTGTAGTTCAGCGTTCCATGATTGCTTTATTATCCATTAGTATATGCTTCCTTTAAATATATTTTAAAATATGTTTTGTTTAAGAAGCTTTTGCGACATGTCTGCTCTTTCGTCAGCCTCTTTAATTTCATGTCGCCTTTTGAAATCAAAATGTGGCTGGGTCACTATGAATTAATAACTAAGCAAAGCTATTTCGCTTTCTGTTCCTGTAATGAGTCTATTCCAAAAATATCATGTGTTCTTGAATGTTAATGGGTAACGGCCTTTTTTTACCATATAACGAGTTCATTGGTATTGATCGGCGGGCTTTAGTGATACATTTTTGTTTTTAAACTTTTTCTAGTATTTGTAGATGTTGATATCCAAATAGTTTGAGCCATAGGTAAGTACAAGTGGGACAGTATGATCAAAACCTTTAATAGCCAGGTCGATGAGTACATTTGAATTGTTAACACGATTCTATAATACGTGCATAGCGTTCGGGGCTTAACATTGCTATCTGCAGACAATACAACCATAAGCCTGGGTCGATTAGTCCATATCCAACAGATCCATATAAATGCAGGTTTGATTAAAGGTCATTTAGAAAATTCTAGAATATGACTACTCCAAAAAGTTCGTTTGTATGGGGATCAGGAAGAATGTAAATGTTAAGTGTTCCTTTTACTCAATTTGTAACTCCAGCTAGGAAGACATATTTATGGGTGTTACAATATAAGGATAGTTCGTCCGTAAGTACGCTTAATTTATCGGCAGAGTAAACACGCCATTTTTCATGTGAAATATATTTTCGATCCAAGTATTAGGTCTTGCTTGAAGCCAGTTATTTTATTATAAATATTTAGCCATTGATCTGTGGACTTTGATTGGACATTAACGGGGAAATAATTTGATTCAGTGGATAAGCCTTAATATTTTGTCTTCAACACGACATGAGTGTCTAACGAAAGTAAGCCGAAAGGTTGTTGTATATGTAATCAACACAATATTACTTTATCTATTTGTTATAAGAGATGTTTGCATATCAACTGAATTCCTTTTCAGAAAACTATATCGTTCTGCATGTCATAAATTCAAAGTGACAAAACTGTAACAAATGTCAAACGTATTTAACAACTTACTTTCCATTTTCTTCCTGAAATACGTTATCATACACCTACACATGATCCGAAACAAATAGATGACCCTTCATGTGTAAGTTGTAAGTAACCTTGTTTGACTTATATCAACACAATTTTAGATCAACTTATATACATGTGATCATGGTGAGGTTTTGTGATCATCTTTTGTCCGTATTAAGTCGCCTGTCGTCAGCCTTTGCCCCGTGAACTCTCAATAGGCCATATATATATTACAACATTTTATGAAACTTCTTTTGAACATTTGGCCCAATTGCATATCAGCCGAGTTAGCTACTGGATTACATTGTTTCAAAATCTTCGTCACTATATAACATTTCAGAGAAAGTTTGATAAAAATCTACAAATAACATGTGTTACTTAAGTATGTACATGCTCTTGTCTTGCTTTCTTGTGATACCTTAGCCGAGTTGAACAATGGTTCCGGTTAATTGGAAAACATAGACGCCATTCCGTGTGACATTTTTACATTCGACAACATGGCCTGCGTGAGCTGTTTTCATTTAATGTTTATAGTGAAACAGTGTAAATACTCTTGACGTCAATATTTCCCAGTAACATGTATCATGAAACATGCTTTGAAATTCATTTTAAAAGTATTATATCTTAGCCGAGTGTGAAAATGTCGTCGGTCCGGGATATGGTTTTCAGGGGGAGAAAACTGTTTAGTTATTCCTGTGAAAACTTAATGCTCGGATAGGTCTAAGTGCTTGTAAAACACCTTATTGACTTTTGCGCACTTGTTATTAACAATGAGGCTGGTCCAAGGAATTACAGTTTTATACCTTAATAGTAATTACATTTAAACAATGCACTTCAAGAGACAGCTATACTTCGCCGTTAGTATTTAAACCTTCACTCGGTTTCATTGACTCTTAGCTAATGTGATTGGTATATGCCTTCTGGAGATTTTCTAAATGACCTTAACTTTAAAACAAATCGTTCAAATAGTATAGGTGAAATAGAGCCGATGCGAAAATGGTAGCTTAAATTTTTAGCTTGTTGACCTTGACATTGTGTGACATATAATGATATTATCTGCCGATGGTATCTATGATTTAAATATAATTAATATGTCTAATTGTATGAACATACTTCAATGCATAAAGCGGATATATGTATGTCGGCTGAAATCCTTAAAAGGGTAAAGCAGTTATGCCCGGGTACAACCAAATGAGGTGTAAATATTTGACATTGAAACAAGACATTGACCTTGATCCAGAGTGGGTTAGGCATCTTTTATGCCCGTCGTCTCAAGGACCTGAATATTTTATACCAGTTTCGTGAAAATCCGTCAAAGTATATATAAACGGTGCACATACACGCAATTTCAAACATTTCATTAAGCGTGGCTTTGATATTGGGCCAGCTTGTCGAAATGACCTAATAATGCCTTTTGCACATTTTCTAAATTATCTTAATAGTTCAACCAAATTTCATGAAAGTCCTTAACAGTTAATATGATATTATTTTGATAGTGAAAATATAGAAGCTCAAATGATTTACCTTGAAGTATGACCTTGACCTTGAGTCGAAGCAAGTCATGTTTTTTGCATATGGCCTTGGTGGATTTATCATTTGAGAATTTTTCATCAAATGCGTTAATTGTTATATAATTTATGGACCGATAATATTATTGAGGCTTAACAGTTTGAGCTTCAATTGTGACTTTGACATTGAACCTTTGAGACTCGCGCATTCTGCTCATCGCCCCAAGATTTGGAAAGGACATGCACATGTTACGAACAGATTGACGGACTGACGGATGATGGGCATTCATATGATCCAGGAAAAATTGCAATTAAGAAACTTAAATAGTATTATTTCTAAAAATTAAAATCCATAATTACTATTTGATGGTATTTTTCATAGAGTGTTCACATAAAACGTTAATTAGTGTTTACATACGATACAATTATTTTCTGCATATTCAGTGTATTTAGCGGCTTGAGTGTCTATTATGCCTTTCCAGCCTATAACTTATTAAAGCATTAAGTATTTCTAAATAAATTAGATGAAAGTGACAATGCTGTTTTAAACAATGCGCTGATTTGACTACGGATTGAATTAATTTTACGTGGCACAAATAATCACATACATAGGTCGATCAGTCTAGCATGGTACATTTGTATTGTTCATGTCAAACGTCAAACGTCAAAATAAAGCCCTTCGTTTTGTTTAAATAGTGTGTGTTCCTTTTATTATTATCAAATGCACGGTGGATTTTTAAAACAGTCTAGACTTGGTTCAATTTAAGATAAAGTTTATGCATGGAGAACAAAATGTATAGATATATATGTTAACGTCTGTTTATAAGATTTTAGCACGACTAAAATGTGTATGAATACAATTTGATTTTCTTGCAATTAGCCTACGTGGCATGGTTTATCATCGGGTCGCTGTCGTATACGTTTGTGTGTGAGCTATATCAGTATACTCAAGATACTTGTATTAACACAATTTAACGATTTCTTTACATTTACGTGTTAAAGGAAGGCATGCATTTATGTGCCGGTTAATGACCACAAACATGATTATGTACCACACATGCATGGTCAAATGTGCTAATTGGTGAACCAATTAGTATGATTGCGGTGTCTGTAGGCTTTAACATGACGAACAGTGCTGATCTTATAGAAACATGGGCCAGAATCTTTTTTTTATTTTACAAATATTAATTATCGCATCCATATTTGAAGGAGGCTTTGTCAACAAATTTGCAGCAATTATAAAGATACGATCGACTTGTACATTTACACAAAACTTGCATTTACAAATTAACTTTTTTATAGTTTTCTTCACAAATCATTACGCACAGGCGAGACTACACAAGTACTGGTTTAACCAGAATCCACGATTTTAACTACAATGTGACGCGGAATTGTTATGTTATTCGTGGATTTTCCTTCTTCCTGAATAATTATTTGTTTTCTTGCAAACAAAATGCTCACAGTGGACGGACCAATATCATTATTACAACAGTTATGAATAACTGTATTATACCCGTATCACAATACAATTTTACACCACAATAACATGATACTGCGCATAATTATTTTACGGCTTATCCTGTCTGGGTGAGACATCGGAACTACTAAGAAGTCGAGATTTTCATCGTGCGTCAAGCTTTGATTTCATGGATTTTTTTTTTTACATATTCATCATGCCTTTGGGCAACATATATAACTGGACAACACATGTCACAGGGGCATGTATTTCTTCAAACGGGTAATCCTGGGCGTTGCATCAGATCGCTCATCTAGTTATGTGGTTTGCAAATGTGTTGGTTTTTAATTTTTGATTGCACACACGAACGTAGGCCTTGCTATAACACGACGCCTTTGCCAATTACATCGAGGCCTTGAACAAATCATTGCATGTGTACGTGTATTTATGGTATACGATATGGTGCGCCTGTTTGCATCTACGTGCACAATACATAATAATATAAGAGTCCGAATAACTTTTCCCTGAACGTTTAACAGTCCAGGATAAATGTATTATTGCAGTATAAGATTATTGCATTGTGTGTGTTTGTTGCATTATTTTAATATTATCGTCACACTGCAGCAACATGGCTCCTCAAACAGTACCTATATGACAGGTTGTCAAATGCGAAACCACTATACGTAGTCTATATAATCTGACGTTACTTTCTTGCAGTTGCCGAAACAGTTTACAGAGACCAGGAGATCTTCCTGACTTCGATCAATTTAATTCCGGGACATCGAATAATTATCGTAATAAAGGTCGCCGTGATGTAGTGGATATGGTACGCTAGCGATCGGGAGGTCACGGGCTCGATCCTTACAGTGGGAGTGTTCTCCCACAAAGACAATAAGTACTGGTTCTAGTCCCAGGAAATGGACTCGAGAGCGTTTCATATAAGCATTAGGCTTTCGATGTAATCGAGCTAACATAAATAGGTCTAAATAAAATAATTCTGAATAGCAAAACTATTCAAGCTGACATACCATATATACCCACACATTAGGTAAGACTGCAGAAACAATAACACGAGAGCTTGGCAATAATTGACCACAGGGCCATCATTGCAATCTTGTTTTGGAAGTATAACACAAAAAAATCAACTGAATACGCAACATCCGGTTGGTTGAGACTTAAAAAAGCAGTTGTTAAAAGTCATAATTATTGTTAAGTATCTATTGCCAACGAGAACCGCGTAGCGATTACAAGCGGCATGGTTTATGAAATCGTGTTACGGGACAACAGTTATTAAACCAGTTATTACACCAGTTATGAAACCACAACCGAATTAAAACACTTCAATGTCAATAAAAATGTCTTTATGTCTACGATGTTTATACGAATAAGACATATATGCTGCGTGGACTTTGATCGCTTTTAAATAGTGTGACGTCCTTGACCTGACCAGTTTGCGTCCATTAGCATAATGGCAAACATCACAGTAGATTACTAGTATATAATGTTATGGTTTGTAATGTGTGTATTCTATGTGAACCAACATGTGTGGCCAGTTTGATACCAAGAAAATACATTTAACAATCCTTTTAATCAATTTTAAATTATTACTCAGATCAGCACTTATTGATTATGTTATAGTTTTATACAGCATGTTAAAGTCCTCAATTGGTTATTTTCTTACTCTCCGTAGAAGTCGATATACAATAATTGTGTCTTGATAAGTAAAATCGATTCACATAGATCCATGAAGATGGCTTATCTGCACATGCATCAATATGCTCATGGGGATATGCCAGTGAATCACCGAGCGTTTGCGTGCTTGACCTACAAGCAGTTATGGTTGGTCTTCAACTTGAGTTGCATTCTCGCTACTCTGTACTATAATGAATATTTATGCAGTAAAAGGGAAGTAACTGTGGTAATTATATCGTCAACACAAACACGAGTTGTATTCAATGTCCCATAATCTTGGTTATAACACATTCAAACACATTTTCGCGAAGATATTGCTTCAAAAAGCGAAAATGGCTCTTTGTTACATGTTTGAGAAAAGCATGCAAAAAGAGACAACTTTTAATTTAATTACTTTAGTTGGATGTTATGGTATGTATCTGTCTTGGAAAGCTTAAACTATAAATAAAACCCTGGTTATTATCAGTGTATAAATGTTCTCTTAATTCAAGCATATAATACTGTACCAGAAACTGAACAATTTAAGTTCTCACTCGTTTATACAAATTAAATAGTGCACGTGTTAGGCTACATAAAACCATTAATGATTACAACACTCCATACTCGAAAATGAAAATCGGATCAACAATATGTGTTCTTTATTTACAAAAACCTCGAAAGTCCGTACAAATTACCACTAGCCAAACCGGTTTGGTTAGAGACGTTCTCGGACAGGTCTTCTGGGTATAGGACTAGCCTGTCCAGACAGGGTCAGATTAGGATTTCTTTCAGAACTATATACATGGGAAGGAATATTACCCACTGGAGTGTCTACACGATACAATGACCGTCTGTGACTGGGAGTTTGGTTGGACTTACAGGACTAGGCAGCAAAACACAATAAGTAGACACATATACAAGATAATCATAAATGGCAGTGTTAATGATGTTGTTAATTGGGCCTTACTTAACAGCATTATGAGTGTTCCTTCTCTCTGAATTCCGTAAAAGTGGTACACTCGAAAGTGAACTCGATGTACAGTCACTATCTCTGCCATAATTCTGAATAGGCTTTACATACCTTTTAATCTTGCTGGCAGTTTGCCTCGCCAGTCCATCTTGTGGGAAAGACACCAATACCAACAACATGTTCCTCCGCAGAGCTTGAACAGATACCGTGTGGGTCTCTCTCTTTATTCTGTACACAAGTTGGACTGTTTATGAGCTATTTGATATTATGTCCATGCTTATTAGTCAACCAATATATTCCGGTTGTGAAGTTGGATTTGTCTAAAAAGTGCACGATCATTATGAAGGATCGTAATGTCTTTAACGTAACTCACACATAGCTCTGGTTTGTACTGCACTCGTTTTGGCGCAACAACCTTCTACTGCGAATGTAAGGCGGTCCTTCAGTCGTACGATGTATGAAGAGAGCAATGTCTTACCTTTGTTGCCTGACTTTGCACCTAGATAGGCATACAATTTCGTACCACCCGAACATATGGAAAATACCAAGTGTAAATGCTCGTATTAGCATTGTATGCCTTTTCAGAATAAAGAGGTGTAGCCTTAATAATTTGATTTATTCTTATCGCACATGTTAGCCCTCGTTTATGGCTGGTAGCTGTGTGACTGTTAGTTCTGCTTAACGACAGCCAGCCATAAGATAATACCCTAAAATAATAATATTGAAAATCATTCATTCGATTGGCAAGAAATCATAAGCACTTAGTGATGTATAATTAAATGTAACACGATATTGAGTTCCGATGCGAATCATTAAAACACGGGAGCAATAATCCTGTTGTTTTTACTATACGTACTTCAGACGAAATATCATCGTTTTTTTCATGAAAAACAACGATGAAGTAAACAAAATATTTCAAAACGCATTAAATATCATCTTGCTATCGTGAGTTAGAAATACTGGAATTTCGGAGGTTGTTTTTGTTTCGGTAATGTTTTGGATTATGTGTTATCTTTATAATTGTCTCATACAACATTTAAACTGCGTGTTGCATATGCAGGTACAGTTCAATGTTATACATTGTGCTGTTGTTTGCACACCGTGTCTATTTTTGTTGAAGGTGTCTCTAACTGTAGCTTTCAAATACACCTCATACAACTTGTTGAAAACCAGTACCATGAACTATTTCGTATAGATATTATACAGGTATAGGTAGGCAACACTAAACTGGCACTCGAAACATCATTAGCATGCATAATACGCTTCCATGGTTTCCTATATTTGCATTCCGTATCGTTCGTGTTAATTGCACACGACTTAAATGAGGCCGTACCAGTATACTTAAAGGGAGACTGTACGATTTTCATATGTGATATATTGATAAAAATATGTTACAATAACACAAATTAGGCAAGAAAAAATATACATTGAAGACGAATTTCATAAAATGAAGCAAAGACAAGTTAGCGCTGGTTAAAGCCGATGCCGACACTTTTACTCGTATTTGATAGGATACAAAATTGTGTCTTTGTGTCGTATGAACGAATCTGCACTATAACTAAATTTAGATTCACATTGTACATGCATGATATATATGCTGGCGAATTCGGCTGGAAGCCTTTTTCGATTTCAGAATTAAATATCTGGCTTATTTCGCATTTTTCGACACATGTTCTTCTTAACTTTTATTTTAATTTATATTGAAATATATGTATAACCAGTTTTTTACACATTTTATATAAATTCATACATATTTGACAAAATCGTACAGTCTCCCTTGAATGAGTTACCTTTCATATATATATATATATATATATATCTCTTTAAGTACGGAAACTGATGTCTCCATAATAACACAGTATTATAATATCGCCATACATAAAGGTCAGTGTCCTGTTAGTATTTGCGAGCTACAGCAGTTCGTAGCAAATTAATGTGTCGTGTTCTGAGAAAACTGGACAAAATGCATGTGCGAAAAGTGTCATCTCAGATTAGCCTGTGCAGTCGGCACAGGCTAATCCGGGACGACACTTTCCGCCCAAACTGGATTTTCGCTAAGAAGAGACACCATTTAAACAAACAATTCCATAAAGGCGGAAATTGTCATCCCTGATTAGCCTCTGCGGACTGGGATGACAATTTAAGCACAAGCATTATGCCCAGTTTTCTCAGAACACGCCACATTTAATCCAAGTATCTGGAGAGGTCAATTATTCTACAAAATGTGTTTACAAGTATATTCTCTGTCTCAACCAACAATCTCTCGCATAATATCATGTTGAATATAAATTTCAGTGTAATGTGATAGCAGGGTATTTGATCCGTGTGACGATAAATATCAGTGTGATACGTTTTCAGTGTAATGTGATAGCAGGGTATTTGATCCTTGTGACGATACATATCAGTGTGTTACGTGTTCCTGATTTAAATAGCTTTTCACATGTGGGTAGATAACATCGTTTGCAAGTATAATGCAGCGACTATTATACGGATTAAAATATGTACAATACATGTCAAGATGAGTGCCTGATCTGGTGAATTCAAATACTTATTGTTAAATGTGAATATCTATGTGTATAATGTAATTCGTTTAAAACAGTGAAGTAATCATAATATATCATGTTTTACCAGTCACAAAAAATATTGCAGACAGTATCGTTGGTGAGAGCAAGCTGTTCATAAACTGTTATATGTCATATTTCATATAAATACGCATTAATTTTTATACATCTTTACCCACTTACTTGTCGTAAAAAGGTTTACCCATAGCCAAACCCGTTTAAACCGATATTTTTTGTCAGTTTTGGGAACTTAACACCACTACGTCGGGTGCGTAAAAACTGACTCAAATATTAAATTACGCCAACATCCAAGTGGCTTAAGAAAATGTGTCCTGATTCAGGTCAGTGGATAAGATGAAATTAACTCTTAAAACACACTCGATAAAAACATGGGTTGGCGAGACTTTCGAAGCGTATTTTTAATACTTGTTGGATTTTATACCTTAGTGACCGCTGATTATGATATGGATACTTGTTTCGTCTTTAAGGTAAGTTTTTCACGAATTGAGTGTTAGTTTAAACCTTTTTGTTTAAGCGCGATAACATCGAAAACCTTGAAACGCTATCGAGTCCGTCCCTTTGTGTCTTTTGGGTACATCGTAAGAACGTTTCATACGAGGAGATTGAACTTCACAGCCGTTGAGCAGACACCATATCCACTATGTCACTTCGACATTTACAAACATGATAGTAGCTTAGTCATTTAATAAGATGAATGTTCGACACATGAAACGGCCTGTAACTGTTATATCGGTGTATGATACCTGCAAACAGGATGGACGTGTTACACAATTAAATGCATAGGTATAAGGCAATTGATATCAGGATACAACTCAATTCTTAGATAGAATAGCTACTAGACGTTATTCATAATATAAAGTATTACTATTTAGCTCATTGATAATCACTTTTTACGAGTAAATACCAGTATTTAAGTATACTTAAGTATCATATAGTATATTCTGGTGTCAATATATAACATGTCAGAATTTGTGCAGGGACCGTTTCAATAAGATATCGTATCGTAAATATTACGATATCGTATTTCGGGTAGTTGCGATTGGATTTACGATTTTCGTAAACCGTTTCAATAAACCCCTCGTAAATGTCCTCGTAAAACGCTCTCGTAATCTTCGATGTCTTTATTGTACATTCTGTTTTCTCTTGGGTTATATTCACACTGTCAACATCCGGTAGGATTTTAATACCGTGTTGTTTTCTTGAATGTGTTGCTGAAAATTGAGAAAAAGCACTTATAACAAACATTGAACAGAGAGCGAGATGGCTAACACGGGATCAGAAGACGATTTATTGCATTAATCGATCGTTCGTACCGTTTGACAGTGGAAAACAGTAGTGTTTTTTTTTTCTAAGTTTGTTCAAAATCTTTGAACTGGAAGTGGAATTGTTACTAACGTCGTTAGTGGAAATAGAATTTAGAAATATCTAATCATCATGCTGAATTATCATCAGCATCATTTCTTTGGAACACTGTGATATGCCTTATATAAGTGTTTCATAGTTATGGTTCTTTTAAAATAGTTCACTAGCCGCCAAGATTGGAATGGTACTTGTATACAGGTAAAATAAATAATGGTGCAGTGTTCATTTTACTGACATGTTTATCATAAAATATCACATATAAATATCTATTTAACTCTATTTATTTAAGCTAGATTCCTGCAAAAGTCTGATGCTTATTTAGACACTTGAGTCTATTTCCCGGGTAGTACGAATACATGGTGTCATCAGAGATGATCTTGACAACCCTCCCTCATTCACAGATGTAAATATGGAGGATTTCTGTACTCGGCGGGCTAATGTAGAATTACCGAAATCCCCGCTCCAAGTCATTATTTTTGCAAAAGAAGTGGGATATTGTTGTTAAGTTTTGTCCGTACCACTGCTTTTTAATATAAAAAAAACTCGATGATTTTTTGACACTTGAAGGTCTTTTCAGTGTGGATTTTGGAACCTGAACGTGCTTTGCACTATGAATTCATACTTGTTATCCCAATAATAATGTTTATATTTTAGTTTTTCACAACCAAACTTGGAAAAAAATAATGTTTCATCAGTGAATTCAGTGTATTTTGCAATATTCTACCTTAATATACACAGTATTTTGATAAAAAATTAATATTTATTGAAATTTCGGGGGATTTTGGTAATTTATGGGATTTCAGTATTTCTACACACCGCTCATTGCCCTAAGGGATCAAAGTGGGACCTTCTGATACAAGTAGCTAGACAGACACTTTTATGCAATATTCCAGCACAACCTTTTTTTTATTAAATACAATCATTAATGATTCTGTAATAGTTACATATTTAAAACTGTTACAATATGTGTTGCTTATTTTATTGCTTCTGCCCCCTTTATAAAACATGGTGTATCTGCATATGCATCCAACTAACTCAGTAACTGTCTCTTAATTACAGTAACTGCGTTGCCTGTTAATCTCCAGCATAAAACGGTCTTGACAAATTAAATGTAGCGTTATTTGCACCATATGTGTCTGTGTTTAATGATCATCTAAATACACTTGAGATGCAGAAAAAAAAGACTTTTAACCAAATTTTATGTTATTTTCTGCATTTTTCCTGCATACATTCATGTTTGTGTATTAACAGTTTACTTCTCCTTATAAATGCACTTTAAAAAAAGCAGAAAAGGTACAAAAAAGTGTATTAGATGTGCATTAAATACATTGTCATATACATACCAACGCCTATTAATGAGAAGTAGTCCTAATATGGTTTACTTTTGGTAAAAACAATGAGTAAAAACTATAAATGGCATGTGCTTGCACATTATGCAAATCACATATTCACCAAGTCCATGTGACATCCTGTTTTCGTGTAAATCAATGCTGTCTTCAAAATTAGGAAACATGATAGATAGATATATTTATTTCAATATTGTGCAAGTAACATGGTAACAATAATGGTAACAACAATACAATTAAAATAAAACACATAGACTTATAAATTAAAAAAAAAATGCATACATATACATATTTATAAAATAATTGATTAATACATAATGTACCATATTAATCACATCAATATCAAGGATAACACAAGAAAGGGGAATACACCCCGTATTTTCATTGTGGTCCTTAATAGTGGTCTGACCTGGAGGTTTAAAATAATGTTACACTAAAATGAAAAAAGATAGATATGGAGCAAAAAGGACATATTCAATTTCTTCATTAAAATAAAATAAAATAAATTAAATTACTTAAGAGGAAACACTTAAATGACTACAAAGCTAATTAATACTGACAGGAACACAAGACAACTTGGCACAATATTAACCTAAAAAACATATCACAGTATTGTAAAACATATAGTAAAAATTCAGCTTACAATGGTAATTACTTTACAAATTTAAATATTGATCCCTTGTTGCTTTTTTAAACTGAGCAAGGCTGGACAGATTCCTTATATCAGTAGGAAGAGAATTCCATAGGTTAGACCCAACATATAAAAATGTCATAGAATATCATGTGATTCGTATTCGTGTTTGCAATTGTATAACCTCAGAAGAGGAAACGGCGTTAGTAGAAAACATAAAGCTAACATAATTCGTCTCTGTGCACAGTTACGTCCTATCAACGGTTTTTGCAAAACTGTAATCATTTTGATGATTTCAAATTATAATATAAACATGTGTTATTAATATACAGATACAGAGTAAAAATATCAATATATTTCTACCATTTCAAAACAGAAAAAAGGTAAAGTGATGACGTATAGACTTAATCAGAAGAGAAACCTTTGTCAACCTTCAAGAGCCACGAAAGAAAGTATACCATAACCTAATCAACAACAACAACAACAATTATTAAAATATAACCTGTTAAAGAAAGAATAATTCCAAATCGATTCAAAATACCAGACGCAATATGTCAACGACACATTGTATATATACAATGAGTCAATAACAAGTCAAATAAAATTCCCAAAGTGTATTTACATATTCTAGTTTGAATATCGCTTGTCAAATAGACATAAATATTTTTTATTTTAGTAAGGTTTATGCTTAAACAAAGACAGAAGCACTGAAAATACTTCAATTAGTTTTACGTTGGTATTTTGACTTGGCTTATTTTTTTATGCTGAATTACATGACTATCATATTCATTGTTCGAAATGATTAAAATGTATGTTCTAGTATTTAGTTTAATTCCAAAACTGAATGAGAAACTTAATATCCGCGGTGTTTGCTATTCAATCTGACATCGACATGCGTGGTGTTATTGTGTCGGTCGAAACATCTCCTCTCACAATGGCGTATTGAATATATCATAGCAGGTACAGTCTCTTGTTCATATATTTGCAAGTTTTTACCCCGTATTCTTGGCCGTTGTATATAATTAGGGCTTGCATAATGGTCCACCATAGAACTGAAATCAAACCAGTATATATGTGAAGGTTACATTAACTGTGTTAGTATAGCTATTGAGCATTTACCTAGTCAGACTCAATTAAACTACGGTCGTTTGGGTTTACATAAAGCGGTGATCATAGTATGATTGTAAAAGTTGGTTAAACATTACGGAAGGATATTCGAGTATTTTTTTATTGAACAACATTTCACTAGTGGTAAATGCTTGGATAATAAGTGGATTAAAACCATGACTGTGGTACTAAGCCGATTATAGTTTAAATGTTAATATATTTATTGTTAAATAAATCAAATTGAACGAATGTCAGTTGCAGGAATATAACATCATTGAGTGAATTCATAACCGTACACTGTCAACAAACATTTATGTTTTTACTTTTCACAAATACCAATTAGTGATAAGTCAATGTAATCATGATCATTCGTTTTGCGTGAACAAAAAAAAAACATAATGCTAACATTAAATTATAACCATATAAGTTTCTTTTAAAATTACAAATGATGTAAACAACCATTGTGAACTGTGAAACAGATATAGTTAATTTCAATGGAAAACGATCACACGCAGGTGTTTTATAGTTATCGCCTTTGCAAACAGGTTCTGTGCTAAGTTTTATTTGAGAAATGTTACATCGTCAGACTTGCATCGTGGTTTGGTGTAAACTTCACACTGGATTGTTCTGTGTAGTTTGCTTTATTCAGTTGCTTGTTTTGGTAAGAATATAAACACATACATCGTATACATGGTAAGTGGGTCAGTGTATTGTGGTCCGTATTTACAGTACAATTTCCAGAATGTGTTAGATATTAATATTCTTTATGAATTTGAAATGATGTAAATTATTGCTTCAGCAAAGTCTTCGATTGGAATAGGCAACATTTATTGCCATGTTTAGTTATACATTGGGTTTGATGTTATTATAGAATATATTATTACCATTCAAATAATTATTATATTCAAGTTGTACTGGTTGTTCAAAGGTTATTTAAGAAATAATATTTTTCTATCATGGTTTGTTGTCGAATAACCCACAGTAAGGAGTGCGTAGGAATTAATTCACGAATGCGAAGCACGAGTGATTTGATAACACACATCTATACTCCTTACTGTGGGTTATTCGACAAAAAACCATCATAGAAAATTATTATTTCGATTCTAACACGATTCTGATTGATTTGGTTCAAGCTTCTGGACGTGAACTATATTTTTCAATACTCCGCCCTTCTTAGTACAAAGTTCACTATTAAGTGACGTCATTGAATCGTAACAAACATATGACGTCGTTTTCATTCATAAATACCTTGCAAATGACGTCACTTTTCATTGATATAAAAAATCATAGAAGCTTAGTGACGTCACGTTTATTGATGCTACTGAAAAGCTGACATGCTATAAATGTTTTCTTAATTACGTTTCCTAACAAATAACATTCTTTGTAGGCGTGGTTATGCCACTTATCACCAAATATACAAATTGTTGTTTCATCACATTTATAAACATGCTACATTTATTACATTTCTTTTAGAGTGGGTTTTAGCACGTGCATTTTACTGCAATATTTTCTTTATTTATTCGGAAGTTTTTTCGAAACATTAAGCTCAGCCCATTATTATTGCAGAATAACACACACTTGATTTCCTTCTTTGTCTATAGAAAACAAGTCGCGTGTAGTGTTAGAACTGAGCGCATTCCTTTTTATCATAACAGTCAGTTTATGCAATCTAAATTAAACGTACACGTTTTGAAAAACTTACTTATGATGTAATAAATCAAATATGATGAAATGCATTTCCGCTTGCCCGTGACCATTGTGAATATATCCAAAAATATAACATCGACTGATTTCGTCGAAATTATCTGAGGCGACCATGTTCATGAGTGTCTTATTATTCACACTCACTACATGCATTAGAAAGATTGCATAAATTGAAACAACAAAAACAGAATGTGATGTACAATCACGTTCTCAATACGACTATGATATGAACCCCGTTGTGCAAAAATGGGTAGTATGCCTATGCCTTCGCACAGTCAGAAGTTTCCCCGTCCGCAATAAAGTCACAAAAGGTTTCGTGGTCTCAACTGAGTTTACGTATAAAGTGGTATATCGAAAAGAAGAACATTTTTAATCAAACGTCTAAAGCACACATACGCATCGTACGTAAGTGTAAGAACGGAATGGAATGTCTGTATACTACCTGCTACGAAGTAAATAATATACTTGCATATCTTTGAATTTATAATTTGTATTCAGGCTTTATAGGCCTACTGTCAATATAATAGAATACAACAACACCAAACTTAGGCTAATACAGACTATAATTTTCCAAGAACCAGCGTATATTGGGAAGATGTGTGGTGTCTGAAAATGTAAGGTCCTAAAATAAAGTATGAACTAAAGGTTTAAGTAAAATAAAGTGTGTATCGATAAAACGGCAATGGGAATCGGTAATTGCATATATATTTTCTAAATAGTAAATAAACAATATTAAAAGTAAATCCTTCTTATAAAATAACAGACATTTACAACACTACGCAAATCACCAGATTATCACAAGAAACTGAGGAAGTTGTGTTCAAGAATCCTCAAAGAGGGAGTAAATATGAACACATATAAATTACATCTGAATGTTCGAGCTATATTGATGAATGTGAAGACCAATAACGCATATTAATTTATTTTGGTGTCGATAAACGCACAGCAGACGATGCTTTATCTCTATCATTTGCATCGTGAATTGGAATAATAAACTCTGAAGACAATCGGAAAATACACACTATATACAGCGAATGCTGTAGCACACACACCGACGTTCATAGTGTTTTTAAACTTAAGTCTGTAACTGGCGATATGCTATTAAAGTTAACTCCGTAAATAGTGTATAATAGAACGAAAACAAAATATGGAGAGTGAGACTATTTTTACCTTTCTCTGTTTAGCGAGTGTTATTCTTGCCATATCTGGAAATACGAGTGAAACGTGCTTAGTTTACTTGGTAAGTGTGTGTGTTTCCTTCGGATTTCCCTTAATACAATAACCTTTATTACTGATTTAAGAAATTCCGTTAACATTATAAACTTCACGTCTTACGACCAACATTTAACATTTGTGTTTTCATACGAATATATAAGAAATAACATATACACCCATCCTAATGGTATAGATTCTCTTTTATAGAAAGATACAATATTAACTCATGTGTGCCTTGTGATAATGTACTACACCAACATGAACTATGCTGTTCATCTGATGCAAAACAGTACATATTATGAAAAAACAGCATGAATTAAAAACGGCTATAATTTGGCAGAGTTTGGATCAGCATCTTACCGAGAAATGATAGGGTGTAATGTATCATGTTCACATACATGATCGTATATTTGACACATACACTTATTATGCAAGTATTTTTATGTCATTATGTATTGTTTCTTTATTTCCTTGAAAACAATCTGTGATATAGATATGATGAGCGTTGTCTTATAAAATTAGAATACCATTTTCTACTTTCTTATTCCATTCGATATCATGTTTGTAAAAAACACTGTGAATTTCTACAGAAGAATAAACCTAAAAACAACTTACCAAACATTTCAACAATAGCATCAACGAACATGAAAAGGGAAATCCAAACCGTTTCAAATATGATATTTAATTAATTATGTTTGTCTTCATTTTATCTCCAGGTATTTAATAACGCGTCAGTGTTTTCGCACTGTGCTGTGTTGGTATTGTCTTCTATTGGTCTTAATAATCTTACTATACAGCATATGAGGACGTAATATTGTTATGAGTATAGTGTGTTTTGCGCATTAATGGTATATGGCATCTAGTAGTATCTAGTATTGTACATCACAACCTAATCCGCGCACACATTATTATACGATTGAAACGACATGTTGAACGTATTAACACCTTATACCTTTCACACATGTTATTGGATTGTCATTTGAATATAGGGGTTGATTATTTTGTAATATTTGTTGATATATGGTTTATCTATGCATACGGAATAAAACTAAAAACACAGAGCTTTGTAAAGCCGATATGAGACGCGTCGTGCGAAAATCGTGCGTTTGAGCAGTCTGATCAGGAGCTACCATGCTCGCTGTTAAGTCACGCACGGTTGCGTGGTCTCATAAGCGGACATACTGGCTTCATATCAGGGTATACGGATGCAGAGGTAAATGTGGAGCTGCACTATTCGAAAATGTCCTAAGGGCCATTTTCATGGTCATTATAGAAATGCATTCAGTACTAAATTCACGTAGTGCTCGATTTTGTACATCTGTTTTGTGTCACGATTGTAAGTGTTATGTTTTACATTGCTACTCCAGTTAGCTTTGAAATATAATTCGCAAATACATTTACATAATTTAAAATGCCATACTGACGGCATATGGTTCACATCAAATGCATCGAAACTGTGTATGACTCGCAGTCACCTTTCTGTGTTATTATTACTATTCTTTTTTACGGTGTGTTCGTCTTCGATTAGGTTAAGGCAATATACATTTGCTTTATTAAGATGGAAATTAACATTCGTTATGTAGTATTACACATTAGTATTTGTAAAATGTAATTATATTTTAAGTTATTAATGTTCAAACAGAAGCGTTTTACAAACACGTTATTAAACCGCCGCTACATCTGCCATTTCTGCCTTTGTAGTTTATACAAACACATTTTATTGCAATCGTCAGAGGTAGGTATTGAGTGTATGAGCGTCAATAGAGGAACATAAATCACCTCTTGTTTCTTGGAATAAGCTCAGTTTGCAACGATTCACTATTGATCATTCGGAAGATACAGTAACTGTTATGCCTTTCAAATATTGTAAGTTATGGCTATGGATTATTCTGAGCAATTTCGATTCTCAACCGCCTTATCTCTCAATGTAAACAGAATATAAGCTTCATATTTCTGTTTGTGCGTGCTCCTTAAGGAAATTTGACTTAAGAACCAAATTACAATTATCCTACGTAAAAATGTATCGCCTACATCGTTTTTGAATTGGCGTCAGCCATTGATCAGTTTGTTATTATAACAAACTACAATTATGTGTGCTTGTCATGTTCACTGTAATGGTGTTAACATTGTTTAAGTTTATGTTAGATACTTAGAATTTATCACGTTCCGCCCCTTTATAAACGATTTTATATATCTAAACACACATTTGATATTACAGGCACATAGCTTATTAATATGGCAATTAATTCCTTGTCAATTAGGAGTTCATGATCAATACCATTTGGTAGTATTACATTTGATATACAATGTGTCGTGTTCTGAGAAAACTGGGCATAATGCATGTGCGTGAATTGTCATCCCAGATTAGCCTGTGCAGTCCGCACAGGCTAATCCGGGACGACAATATCCGCTTTTATGGTATTTATTGTTTAAATGATGTCTCTGCTTAGCGAAAATCCAGTTTAGGCGGAAAGTGTCGTCCCTGATTAGCCTGTGCGGACTGCACAGGCTAATCTGGGATGACACTCTACGCACAAGTATTTTGCCCGGTTTTCTCAAAACGCTCCACAAATGTTTTTACTATTAAATATGTAAGGCGTGTGTGTCCTGTAAATGCCATATTTTAACGTATCAACCGAACAATATATCGAGGGTTCAAATTCAATCTACCAACGCTTGGAACTGGTCGATTCTTTCCAACCTTATTTTAAAATGCATAATTATTTTTAATCCGATTTCGGGCTTAGAGTTCAAATTGTATTATCCAGCATCATATATTAATTTCCGGACAATTTACCAATCCGCAATTACCAATTTTAGTTTTATCAGCAATATGAATATGATGTATATTGTTAATAAATAAAATACTTATGTAATAGTATATGAAATAATATACCGTCTGCTGTGAATGGAGGCATCATTGACATATAGTAATCTTACCAGCTATTACTAAAGTTTGTTGGGAGGAACCATGGTTAATATCAATTGTCGTCTTATATCAGCATATGCTTCCAAAATACTTATCCATAATGGTACCTTCTGCATTATTGCATATCCTGCTTCATGCACATGTTTTTTTTTATATAAACATCTACTTACTTATCATGGACACACATTTTTTTACATGTATTTAGGACGTTTTACCACGAAACATGTACATGTATACATTATTCTACTTGTAGAACGCCGATGGTGAAACGGAGCAAGTTTCAATGAAAATTACTTATGCAACAGGTAATGTTGATTTCTTCTGTGCTTCCATTACTGCGGTTTTTTCCTGAAAATGCATGATAATTGTCTCTTTATAGAACTATATGCATAGTACTTTAGTCAGAGACGATATGTAGTTGATAATTCTTTAATTTCTCATTATCTTGTCTCAGAAGGTAACATTTATGTTTCTATGCTTTGCATCCCACCATTGAGTATTTTATAAGTAATTAAATGACCAGGATGGTCTTTTATGTCTATACAATTGAATTGTAATGCTACGGGGCTAATGTTTGTGTATACTTAAATATTTTGTGATACACCATGCACCAATTGTATAGGTTGTATGGTTCTTTAAACATGTTAAAATCCCCATATCATTTGCAATGACCGCCCAATGGCGCTGACCCCAATTTAATTCACTTTTATATATGTGTTGTGTATGTGTGTGCCATGTCTATCGCATGTGTTGTGTATGTGTGTGCCATGTCTATCGCATGTGTTTTGTATGATACTGTTTCATAGCCATTAATAGCAGACCAGGTGAAATACTACGGTTTCTTTCCCATTGATGCAGCTGAAATATATATTGTGTCTAGCTTTTAATTTCTGCGCGTAATACTATACACATAAATGATGTATTTCTTTGCATGCAATGAAGATGTTGCGCGCTAACTTAGTGCATTTATTTACAAACTAACGGGTAATTCACATTTGATAATAACATTATAATAACATAAAATTATTTTATTGAAAGGCGTACTTTCCGATAAGTGTTGTTTTTGCACATTGTCCATGTTTTGCAGTGACAGATATATATATTTGGTGTATGTATTGGAAGTACATATGCATGGAAATGCTTCACGGTTATCTAACGCCATCGATTGCAATATAACACTTTCAAGAAGATAACGAATGTTCCGATAATATTCATCTACGCAATATACGATATTAGTCACATTTAGCAGTGTTTGTTTTCATCAGATTCACCAACAAGCGCCGACTTCAGCCCTCTTACTCATGCACCATGCATACAGGCGTTCACAGTACATCTCATCATACTTCCGAGCGATATAAGTGGTAAGCACAATCTATGTATAGGACATACAGCTCCTATAATATATTATATGAAACACGGATCCTTAACCCGAGAGGGCAAATGCTTTAGGTATATTCTTTTGTAAAAAGGCATTAATAAAATGTAAAAAGCCTTGTAAAGTGGGATGAGCTATACATGAGTGTACTGCCTTCTTTTATATGGAAGCCAGTTTTGCCACGCGGTAAAGTGCCGTGGTACCGGGAGGTCTCATATGTAATTCACTTTCCATTTATCCGCATTAATGTAGTATTAGTCTGTATAAATGACTAATTTTAAGAGCTCTGAATATTTGTGAATAATTGTATAACAATATAATGGAAGACAGCCATAAAGACAACAATATCTAAAAATTGTTAAGGGTATTCTAAGCGTTTTCTTTTAAGATGCATAATCTGGTTTGATTTATATACGAATGTCCCACGTATCGTCCATAATGCAACTTATTTTTTTTAACCAATGTTACAAGCAAAAAAGACGTACGTGAACAAAAAACATATCATGAAACATGTACTAATTTGCCGGTGTTAAGAGATACAGAAATAATGAACATGTTCATATAAATTTGAGATCTTCTTTTGATCAATTATTATCAAAGAATTATTTGCATAACACGCTTCGATTAAACTTATTTTATCAATGCAATGTATGATCATAGTTTACATGTACTCCTTCATTACTGACAACGCAGGCCTCGATCGATATATACAAGTCATCGTTATAAGTATGTTATTTGTAGTCCCAAGAGTCGATTCATGTTTGATCTTGAGAAAATAACCCAGCTGCACGCTTAAATCGATACAAGTAAGGCAAATTATGTATTCAACTGCTCTGACTCTAAGAGCACGTTTAACATGTGTACATTATAATTGCATCTCGCGCAAAATTCGACTTTTGTTCTGGCTCTATGAAAAGAGGTTAGAAAATCAGTTGATTATTATAACACATCGGTTTCTTAGTTTATTGAATATGTCAGATCCTGGAACTATCCGGTATATAAATTGTCTCTCTGTGATTGAGCGTTTTATGAAACTGGCATGAGTATTTTGTGAAATGTTTACTTTAAAGGCAATTGCTCACATATGTGTGGAATTCGTGAGCATTCAAATTCAAAATATACTTCCATGAAAGTCACGTGTACTCGTTTGTGAAAATGCATTTGAATTCAAAGATATCCATAAAAACGGTTTATATACATATCAAAGTCACTGTACTTGAATGTTAACTGCGCTTGCATTATATTGCATACATAGGAATAACGTTATATTTCATTATCATCATTTCCATATGCATGAACTCACCATACACATGTTTATCAGAATTCATCTTATTTGCGTTGATCCCTCGACACATCACACGAGTGTTTTTTACAACCGGAAGACGGTAATTAATCATGTCTGATGAAAATAAGAAGGCGGTTGACCTTCATATTTGCTTTATTTGGGAACATATGTATATGTTTTTGATATAGGTATTATTACACCCAATAATTTAAGTTGTTATGCAGTGGAAATGATCTTTGTAGGAAAACCAGTAGGTAATTCTTAATGTATGCATAGTTTGTGTTTAGTATTATTTTGAGAAAAACTGTCTGCTCTCATTCGATACAATCATGATAATCTCAATGTTTGTTTTAATAAGTGTTTCTTAGTTAATGCCATTTTTTTTTACAAATTTAGTTATATAATGCAAAATATCCCGCTCGTAAGTGTTACATATAGTCTCTAATGGTTATACACAACATGTGAAGGTTTTAAGACAACGATCCAGGAACAAACAACGTAAAGCTATTAGGACATTGACATTATATATTAGTTTAATTTTAATAATTAATATTCACACTACATTATATATACTGTTATACTCTGTGGTCAAAGTTCAACCTTGGAGCAGCCCTCTGTAAAACTGCACCAAACATATTAAACGAATTTCAATTCATTTTCTTTGAGTCATGAATTCTTTACGGCGTAGTATTTACAATCACAGCTATCGTGTCGGCAAGTGACGTTTTTCTCAGTAATATCCAAACGTGGATGAAAGAGGTATATTTTCAGGGTGTCTCTTAATGTTTGGATGTTGACTTTTTAGAATAAGTTTGACGCAAACAAAATCAGTCTCCGAAAACATAAAGTAATTACCGTAATGTTCCTGTTACGAATACAACGTTTGTTTGACAGGTTTGAGTTACTATAATATGTTGAGAGTCGGCTAAAACTATTACAAGTTATAAAGTTATTTACTTCCTCGTAGCAAATCAAAATAGGGCGAGAGCATAAGTCGAGTCTGATAGAAACGTTTTATGATCCCGTTTCAAATCCTGCGGGATAAGTAATACGAACCGATGTTAAGAATATATCTTAAAATTCGTTTCCCAGAATAAATTTACGTTCTAACAGGGCGTTACTTTGATCTAATCTATTAACTGACGTAACTTATTTATTTTTCAGCCGTTATTTAAATTATTTATTTGGCGAATTACTTAACAGACTGGTGTTGATTCACTGCTTTACGTAAATGAAAATAATAACCCCCGAATGACTCGGCTAAGCCAGACACGATTATCGTGTACACGGCAGGCATAACTTATTAACTAGGTGTAAACCAGTTCTTCTTAAACATGTACTTTTGTTTCCAGGCCTCTCCGAGACTCCGAGTCGGCTTCAAATCTACTCTGTGTTCCAAAATACCACCTATCTGATGTCACATGTCCGCTCTGTAGACATATCATCATTTAAACTCTTCCGTCAAATCGTAAGTTATCTATATATTTGTGTTAGGTGATTATTCAATAGTAATGATGGTTATCATCAATTAGTGGTCATAACAAGATTATGACTAAATTCATAAGTTGTTTGTTAAATTAATTTTAATTAGCCTTTATTGTCATGTTTCACGTTGAAAACTGCAGTATGTAGTCAGCAATTAATTGAAATATTAATTTCTACATTGGTAATTGTTTTAAAATAGCGGATGCATATGTTATAGTTGCAGTATTGCTCGCGTTTTTATTTATAGAACTGCTGGCTCGGGATTCCAGTTTTCAGACCAGTTTTAGACCAAGTGATCATTCATGTTGTTGTCAAGGTCACGGGAAAAGACGTGCGTGAACAAAAGTTTATCGGCGACAAACTTATAATACCGTCTTCAGGTAACGAATCGTAAATGAACAACAAAGTCTATACATATAGACGATCGAACTATTACAAACACTGTCCTATTTGTGTATCTTTAAACATGAGCTTGAAAATCATTTACTAACAAACCTATAATATTTAGAATACATAAACCATACCTATCATGTCACATACACATCATCAAATAGTGTGCCGTCGTCTGGAGTCGTACCCGTGTCCTTTATGAACAAACTACTCAACGCTACTGCTTAAATATTATTCCTTTGGTGCAAAAGGTATTTGGCACTCTACGGTTTATTTTTGAGATCTATATGAGCATTGGCTACAACCAGAGCATGTAAGAGATTATGTGAGGTGAGGTGGCCAGTTGAATTCTTAATAGGCAAACATACATTTTGCAGAAACAAAATGATACCATCGTTTCGTTCTGTAGTATATTATATAGTTTTCTTATTTGAGAATAGCCATACAAAACAAACCATAGCGGATAGTTCATGTTGTCAAACATGTCTTACGTTGATTAAGAAAATATGTAGATATTTGTGTGTCGCTCGTATTTGTAAAACTGCTCCTGGTAGAGGGAAGACACTTTACAAACATGTTAGCCAGCATGTGAACCTGCGTTCCCCCATATCTTGGTGTGGAGGTTTATATAATAATTATAGCCCTTAAAGCCTATGAAATATTAGCAATTAAACTCGAAGAGTTTTTGTATGCTGCAGTGATTCTTTATACTAGCACATTTGCGTATTGTGTCATTTGTTATGACGGTTTTAAAACAAGCTTGAGGATGATGATAGCAATTTATTTAACACATGGAAATATCAAAATCGTAATATTATTATATTGGCATATAAAAGACGCGAACACGTGTGTGGGGCCGTGTCAGGATAACGATATAGACTTCAAGACCAGCTACGCCTGTCTGTCCAACTCGACATTGACCCACGCGCCGCATGTGCACATTCTCCGCGTGACATTCACCTCACTCTCACTTAGTGGCAACACAAGTAGTCTCGACATACATAGGCAGGTAATAAGACTGAAACCGTCGTTTTTTTGTTAAACATCCAAGTTCTTATATTGCATATGTTTGCGTCTACTTCCTTTTTTATTCAGACAGTTCTGTAGCATAATTGCCATTCCAAACTTGTTCAAGACAGTTATTACGTTAAAGAAGTTGTATGAGGTAATGTGAACATTTTCTATACGTTTTCGGCTGTTTATGTGCTTTGACGAAAAGTATGGCAGGTTCACTTCATCATATGTAATGTTGGCTATGCCTCTCTGGCTCAACTACAGTATTTTGTTTAATGACTAAACAAGTCATTCAGGATAGTTTGAATATATATTTCTAAACTGTAAAAGTAATTTGTATGACATAATTCAGAACTTATCAAGATTTGTAACGACTATGGTATGATCATAAAATGTGACGAAGCAGCTCTAGACATGCGCATTCGGCCTTTCTTTGCCAAATAGGTGTAACGTAGAAATGCACTTATTTAACATTTCAGGGTGACCAACATACTACGGTGTACTTCGCAAATATATATGACGGTGTAGGAAGAATGGAGGTACGGTTTGTATGTTGTATATATGTATGTATGAATAAAACATTGTTGTATGATAAATAGCGCAGTTTAGCAGGGGGGAAAGGATTAGTTCGTAGTGTTACCATGCGTTTCTGAGAGGGCTTGGTTCGTAGTGTTACCATTAATTTTACTAACAAATAAACAGAATCATTAAGTATGAAGACTCGTTCAAAATTCTATACGGACAAATGATGGCTTTAAAGACAGCTATTATCAGCTAATTGTCAAACATAGCAAAATATTAGCAACACCGAATGTTATTTTTCTATGGCTATTGCTATCATTTTAAGTATACCAGAGAACAATTATTATAATTATTTTGCAGTTAACGTACACGGTATCAGAGTTTTACTGTAGCATTCACACGTTCGTCCGACTGTTCTGTAACCCAGCCTTGACGACCACATCCCAAAAGCCAGGTAAGGTTGCGCCTTATCCAATCATATGCGATGAAACCTTTCGAGATTTGTGATAACTTGATGCTTTTATTAGCGAGTCATTAATACATAAAATCAGCCAGAGCAAACAAAACAAACAAAAACTAGTTTCGTCTGATAAACATGTTATTCGCCTAAATGCGGTCTTAATTAAATGGGTTTTTTTTACAATTGGGCTTATGTTACTGTAACATAACACGAAAATTGAATAAAGACATCCACAGAAAACAGGATATGACTACGAGTGACACGAAATTTGGCTAGCCACATCTTTAAGAAATGAGATATTGCCGTAACGTTATAATAAGTGTCACTTTAAGACCACCTTTCTTGCATGCGTTTTTAAATTGCAATGCGCTATATAGGCAAACAATGGTAACTTGATTTACCCGCTCTACCGTAAACGTGGGGAAAACGAACGTGAATGAACATACTTTTAATCTTAATAGCACACGACAATAGAACGTAGATTACAATATGTTTATGGCAGTGAAAATGTATTACCCGTTGAGCGATTTCATACTGTGACACTGATTGTGATGAATCAAATACTGCATGACAAACAAGAAATGTCGGATATTGAATACCTATGAAAGAGCCCCTAAACTAGCATTGTATTTGCATTATATTTGATAAAAGTAAATTCAGTAAACACTAAAACAAATCACCAGGTGTTTACGCAAATATATACTTTAATGTCATATTAGGACAACAGCACGTTCAGTGTTGTTCTATTATTTAGAGATGTCTGTTTACACTTCAAAACAGACACTTGTATTGTTTAAAGGGACCTGTTCACGTTTTGGTTAATTGACAAAATTGAAAAAAATGTTTTAGATTTTCAAATTTTCGTTGAAGTTATAATATGTTCGAGGAAACAGTATACTGAACATTTAACATGCTCTAAAATATCCATTATTTGCATCGTTTGAAGTTTGAATAATTTGGAGAGTTCTGTTGTTATCGGTATATTTTGTGACATTACGAGGATTGCACCAATGGTCAGTTGTTCGAGCCCAGGTGTGGATTTGTTTTTCTTTTTTTTGTATAATTTGACTCTTGCTTAATACAGGAGCTATTTAGTTCCGATGTTTACATTCATCAATTTAAAGCATTTATTGACAAACTTCAAAACATCTCAAAATCTGTGAACAAGTCCCTTTAAATGTACATTATAGTATGCATGTATTTGTGTTATAATTAATATTCCAGATCCCAAAGTCCATTCGTTTGGAACGTTTGTTATTTTTGGACTTGTGACGATGCTGGTGTTCACGGTCATAATAATTCTGATAATTTTTAGTGAGTGATATTTTCATTATTTAAAAGCATCGTATTAATTGCATTGCAACCAAGTGTGTTTGTCTGTCTATCAATCTGTGACGTTGCAGCTTTAGTCAAACATTGATGTTAAAATGTACATGAATATGTAGCAAAAATGTAATAATAGATCATGAAGTTTATATAAGTTTGATTTGTATTTTTTTCTTCATAGTTGTACAGAAGTTCAACTTATTGAGACAGTTCTCTTGCAACGGCAAAGGTAATATTTTGAACATAGTTTGATAAATGCATACATGTGCATATATGTTGTATATTTGAGTGTACTAATGCTGCACTACATGCAGCTGAAGGTTTATTCAGTTATCGTTATTGTCATGCATAAGATAATAATAATCAAATAATGTTATGAAAATAGATACAATACCATAATTGTACGTTGCGTGATAGCTCCGTCCCTGTCATGCTGAAATAAGGCACAGTCTGTAACATGGGAGCATAGTACAATACATAAGTATGCAGTTTTCTTAATTCTAGTTACACTAGTATGAGCTAAAAAAGGACTACACATTATACTCGAAAGGTTAATATGTTGAGCAAGAAAGATATTGAACTTACAAACGAACATAAATCAAAATTATCATGAACGTGTTTGACAAACATTACACAGTGTGATGTCTGTTGGGAATAAAGTATTTCGGTCCTTTCATGTATACACTAAATTCATAATACCAATCATGCACGTCCATGTTATATTGAGACGAATGTCACATTTTAAACATTACAATTATTATAGTTATGTTTATGTTACACATTGTCTTAACAGTATGCGCATAATGCAACATATACTATTGACAAATAGTACGTTTACATTATTAAACTGCTCTTGTGCACTTAGTAGCTTATAAAATATAATATTCATTTCAACTCCTTCCAGATAAATCCAAGCAAGACCGCCATCAGCATAGGTCTGCTCTGCTGTCGACAAACACGGGTAAATTTTTATATTATGCGTATACATTAACGGTTAAGAGAGCCGTTTGAGGCAGTGTGCTCTAAAATATAATTCGATTTTTGAAATATTAACATTCACCACAATAGTGGTACACTAAGCACAGTCAATTTATGTATGACAACAGAAATAAAGCGAAAACACTCAAACAAGGATAAATGTGTGTTAAAGGTATAATCTTTATTTCAGAACATGTTATGAAGAAAACTGCGTTGCGTAAGATCGGCGAAATCCATGAATTGCAGTCTCTCGTCAACAATGGCACGCCTGAAGTTCAAAGAAAAGGCATGCTTACTCGCACACAGAGTACATCACAGAGCAACAGTTCTGTTCAGCAAGGATTAAGATACGATTACGATAAACCCGTTTGTGGTCGAAAACTGCAGAGGAGTGTAACACAAGCCTTGTTACAAACCATGGGCCCAACTAGTACATCTATATTACTGCTACCCCTGCCGTTTGATCAGTTTACAAGGGACATTGTAGAACTTTTGGGTACCGTTTTAATCATGGAGGCCGATATTCCTACGCGGTATTGCTTTGATCGCGATGTTCAGACGGAATACTTTCGTGACGCAAATGCATACATTTCAGAAGTGTGCTCGGACAAAAATAAGCTTCTGATATTCGTATGCATGACAAATCTTGCAAATTTATCCACCAATAAGTCAGAGGAGCCACTAAGTCTTATGCACGATTTACTGCGAGCTATTGATGTCCAACATATAGAACCAATGTGCAAAATCGTGTTTTTACATTTAACAGATGACGATAACGCGTTGCAAAACAAGTACCATGGTTTAGACATACACATAAAACAAGAGAACTATTTCGAGAGGTTTCTTGCCTTAGTTTTAAAAGAGTGCGGGAAAATCTCAGAGGAAAATAACTTACTCAACAAAATGGTTACGTGTGAGGCGTCAGAGTATTTTGTAGAATACATTAAAGAGGACCATGCATGAATGTGTTTGTTCAAATATTTAACGTACTAATATCTTCTGAAATGACCAATGGTATATAAAATTCGATAAACAGGTTAAAATGAATATCATAATTCTTGAGAAATCAATGAAGAATTCATTTAAGGAGAAGACAGGAGTCCATTGTAAATGTAGTTCTTATGCTTCGTTTGCATATGATGTTCAATAAACCGGATTACGGTTAAGGTCTAAACAAAATAATTTCTAAATACTTTTCAACATACATTCAAGGCGATTTGTATGTTTTATTTTGGTGGTTACAAAACGTTTTTGTATTATCGATTTTTTTTAATCTTATACATTTATGTATAAAAGTATTTTAACTTAGAGCCGATAATATACAGATTTACGAGAGTATACCATTTGTTCCCACATTGAAATATTGCACACAATATCTAACTGCATACAATCTTTTCAATCAACTTCGGTTTTTTTAAACATTCGCTAAACTGTTATAAAACATAGCGAGCCTTCTCACACGATCCTTGCATATTCACGGAGAGTCATATGTCTGTATTCAAATGCATAAAATGATAGTGCATGTTTCTTCTTAAACATGTTCTGTTTCGTTACTCTGACGAATGTTTATTTGTTTCGTTACCCTAACGAAATCGTGTTTATTTTTTTCCTGTTGCATGTATGTATTTGACGATGAGCTCAACTTGATCTAGTCACATATAAACTTACAATTCTAGTGTTTTCTATATATTATATTGAAGAGGCTCGGTTTATAATCTGGAAATATAACTTTATAAAAAAAGGTCAAACGATGTGAATATAGTTGTTCAATACTCAGCTTAATATTACATAATTATATAAATATAATTACATTGTTGTCAATACAAATGTAGCATTTGTGTGTTTCAAAATAGATGAATATTGTTGATTAAACGGAGTTTTATTCTTTTAAAACGCTGTTTATACTATATCTACATACATTTCCATTAATAGTAATTGTGTTACACAAGTGTTCCTATTCCAAGGTTTTGGTGCCATATCATGATTTTTGAACAAAATATACCGCTGTTTGTCAGTGTCTTCAATGTTTGATTTCATACGATAACTAGCGTGGTGTCGATTAATTATACGTAATTATATATTAAAGTAATAGAATGCTGGTTACATAAATTGGAAGAATTAGTAGTGTACTGTGTTATCAAAAATGGAATGCATATGTTTCGTGTGTTATTTTTCTCAGTCTCAGATTCAAGTAAAATCAATCGACTGGTGACACACAGACGTAGCTCGTAAATATATCGATTGCCATTTACAAATCAGTAATACTTAAGACTTGCTGAGGCAATTTTGAAGGTGGAGACACCAATTCGGAAGTAACATGTGATCACTTTTGAGTTATCATGTGAGCGCTTTTGACTCTCCTTTAACGCTTTTAAGGTTTGCACTACACTTAAATTTGCACTCGTGTCTGCATATTCGGAAATGTGTGCCATCAACACAAGTGCTGGCACTGTCCTATGATTTATGTATCCGAAGGAGGTTACAGTGTATTCCACATTGATAGTCAAGATGCATTTATATGTTTTTAGCTGTCGGGCGTTATTATACAACTATACATACTCAATTTCACAGCTAAAACGGCCGTACGTCTTTTTTATATCTTGTAAAATGAACGTAAGATCAATAAAATAGATTTAATCATACCATCAAAAAACAAGATAAAAACAGTTTAATTATTACCGACGCAAACCAATAGTAGTGTACTACTCATCAGAACTCGGGTGTTCATGGGCTTATATTTTCGAATTTTTACCAATATAAATTAATTGTTTAAAAAATCCAATCCATTATTAGATCCTCGGACTGGACAAACAACCAAAGAGTGGAGCGACAAATTTCAGATTTATATTTAAATTAATAATTTTACCTTATATCGTACATGTCGATGTATTATCGGCCTTTTCATATAATATACATTTACTGAGCAGAAATTAAAACGACGTTTTGTTAGTGGTTACAAATGTACTGACTACGCTTGCATTCGCCAAGAGCGTCTATTGGACGCAACTCCAGTTATTGTGGTCGACGTGTATTCCAACCTGGTGACTTAAAATAGTGTTCACATTATGAAACTTGAGGTTATTCATTTGATATTCCTTTCATTCATACATATTACGTAGTATGACATGATTTGTGATGTTTGTAACAATTGTCCATATTGTCTTTGTATAGGTCTTCCCGTCAAGTGACTATATTGCTCGACGTCAATAAATAAATAATGCACATATTTGGACTTTCTATGCCATGTGCTCCCACAAAACACCTATTACACTTATGAAACATTTTGTATTGAGACGGAGTAAAGTACTATAATACCCAAATACCGATTTGATGCTTTCATGAGTATTCCAGGTAAAGTATGAAAACGTATCTCACATTAAATAATTTATATGTCGCACACAACATATGTCAGAATTTAAATACGTAAATGCAAACTTTAGAATGTGTTGAAATTTGATAAATATCACTTCGATACAATTCATTGTTCTTTACTGTCTAATATGGTGTAATAAAGTAATTGGCATTTCAAGAATTAAGGGTTGGGTCTGGTAAATTATATTTACGGTTTTCTGTGAATAAGCCCCATCCCGTGTTTGGCATCGATACAAATATGTATTGTTAAGAGTAAAGTAGCGAACAAGTTGACTAGCTTATGTATCTTGTACTATGCATTTTGCTGCATCATATTTTTAACAAAACAACATCCGGCCAAATATATACATCCGTAAATCCTTTAATTTATTTGTGAATCTACTGTCGATATAGCATACGCAAATGATTGTAGTCATCCATAAGCAAAAACACAAAAAATAAAGTTCAATGTATACACGCAAAAAGTTAAACAAACAAAATTCGACATCATCCTTGCCATCGTCCTTGCCACCGTGCCGATCAACTTGCCGACCATAGAAAGGCTTTAAGTCAAAGTCGTCGATTTTCTGGCAGCTCTTTAGTTGATCACTAAAAATAATAAACAGTGTTCGTGAAGTAAAATACGTGTGCGCATATTTAATTGTTTATAATTTTTATATATACGTCTAGATGTTTTTGATTTTTTGAATTTTCTTATTCGTAATTTATGATAAATATAATGATTTCACCATTCAATAAATAAGTAACTTCGGTTGCAATGTTAAAGGTAAAACGATGTGAATGTTGTGCGTTTTAAAAAGGAGTTGCTTTCGGAATTCGATATGAAATATTTATGTTTTCCAATAACAGTAATGTTCAATAGCTGGGTTCAAAAGTAATATTTAGCTGAACTCAAACGACATGAAATACATATTTAAAGATTAATAATGGTACCGCTACCGGTAAACATCTAATGTCATTTAAATATTACAATGGCACTAGATTATGTAATTCAATAGCAAAGCTCAACGTTGTTCATGGGCAATGTATCCATTAACACGCAAGTCACCCAAATACATATTTAAGGCAACCAGTCAAAGAAACAATTTTAATCATTAAAAAGCCATTTTTACGACGATCCAAACAGTTAAAACGACAATTAAAGCCAATGGTTTACATCATACAAAGAGAAACATTACGTCATTTAAAGACAATGACTTTACGTTATTCAAATACTATATATTCCTTTCTTCAAAGGCACTGTTAAACGTCGTTCAACGACAATGTATAACGTCGTTCAAAGACAATATCTAACTTCGTTCAAAGACAATATCTAACTTCATTCAAAGACAATATCTAACGTCGTTGAAAGACAATATCTAATGTCGTTGAAAGACAATATCTAACGTCGTTCAAAGACAATATCTAGCGTCGTTCAAAGACAATATAATATCTAACGTCATTCAAAGACAATATCTAACGTCGTTCAAAGACAATATCTAACGTCGTTCAATGACAATAGCTAACGTCGTTCAAAGACAATGTATAACGTCGTTCAAAGACAATATCTAACGTCGCTCAACGGCAATCTCTAACGTCGTTCGAAGACAATATCTAACGTCGTTCAAAGACAATATCTAACGTCGTTCAAAGACAATATCTAACGTCGTTCAAAGACAATATCTAACGTCATTCAAAGACAATATCTAACATCGTTCAAAAGCTTTGTCTAAGGTTGGTCAAAGGTGATGTATAACGTCGTTCAAATGCATCTAACGTATTCAAACGCAATTTGTAACGCCGTTAATGTATAACGCCGTCAAAGAGCCAATCAAATGTAGTTCAAAGGCGATGTATACCGTCGTTCAAAGGCAATATGAAAGGCATTCCAACGTTATGTCTAACGTCGTTCAAAGACGATGTTTTTCTATATGCTAACGCAATATATAATGTCAGACTCACGCCAGTTTGAAGACGTTCGGAAAATGGATCTTCTTGAAGTTGTAGTTGTTACATAACAGGGAGGCCAGGCTGTATTTCTGAATGGCGGCCTGTTGTGCTAAGAATTAAAAAAAAAACAATGATATAGAATGTAAAATACAAGTATAATATATGTTTATCTTTCACTGACTTAAGAATCGTTATCAAAGTGAAGGTGAACTACCGTTTCATATCTACCACGGTTTTACAAAACCACGTCTTTATGGCAACACTTATAAGAATAAATGCTATGGCAGTGTATTTATTTACGGAATATTGAAGTTATTTAAAACATTATTTTCGAAAATGAGATAATGCATATATTTTGTGAATGTGTGCAAGCGCGTTTGGAAATAAATCTGTCTTTTCTAGTTTTGATATGCTGCCTTTGAAGACCAAAGATAACACGTACTTTTATTTCTTTTTATGCAAAAAGGTCATCATAGAATTGTTGAAGATCCGTCAGTAGTGTTCAACGGCCATCAACACACGTCAACCCTTAAATGTGTACTGACACTGATCGTCAAAACCTACCTAATGTTTTATGTTGTCATTATGAATCTATGGATACAAAGCTTCTCTATTTTAAAATAACTTTGGGCTTCGAAAAACACTGGAAATACCTTTGTTAAAGCCATTCTTCTTATTTTGATAGAAACATCTGTCTCCAAACTTGAGTCGTCGGAACTGGTCCCCTATGATGCACTCCATGGTCGGACCTAGGCTTCCCCCTGTGTAGGGCTTCTCGCTAAGGGCCCCGGGGAAAAGGTCGACGTCTTGGGGCGAACTGAAGTGATACGTTGGTATCGTATTTATTGTATAACTGAATTAAGAAGACGTTCCTGTAATACAGTAATACATGAGCAAGCTTTCAACATAACAAACGCACATGGAACGGGATATGGGGTTCATTACTATTTTACAGGTAAAACTCAAGTTAAGTTTTTTTTTACTTCCACAATACCTGTGGAGGAAATTAGGATAATGTGACCGGATTAAAATTCAAAACATTGGGGCAAAATGAAATTCCGGAATGAAATACACTGCGGCTGGCCGGGCAACTTTAGGTTTTGTTGAAGCAAATAGTAAGTCAGTAATGAAAAAGTCACAATAGCAGATAATTGTTGCTTTTGTATGATTTTGATCTTGTTCTGCGGGTGGGTGCGAACATCCAGAGAGTCCGGAGAAATTCGAGGAGTTTTGAAAATACTTAAAATAGACAAACGGGTCATACAATAATGTTACAGTACCTATAACCATCAGTTTCTTAATTTCGTCTTTCTGGTGATCAACAAAGCCTTTCAGTGTCGCAGAGCCGCTCCATGACTTCACTTCCGATAGCCCGCACCACTTCCGGAACTCATTGTAGGAGGGGAGGCCGTGGTCGCGACCCCGCTGGATGTTCAAAGATGCAAGATCGAAGGAGGTATCGGCCGTGGTTTTGACGAACAGACTGTTTCGGACCACGTCTTCGATGATACTGATACGGCATATGTTTGACTACTATATGTGCACAAAAAATCTGATTCAACTGAATGATGTTATTGTATTATGTAAAAACGACGTAATGTATAAGATACATTGAACCGTTGTATCCTCATTGGTATTGCATTGAGTATTTCAGAGACGCACCTGGGTATTTCAAAGTAAACAAAAGGTTTTCAATAAGTAAAAATATAAAGCTGAGGTTTGGCAAATGTGTAATTTCACAGGAAAACGTTGTGGAAATGATAAAATAAAAACTTAGAAAATCTATTAGTATACACGCAGTTATTCTGAATGAAAAAAAACACATAATAAGTAATATGGAACAGATTTTATAACACTTTTTAAGCTTCAATTGACGAAAAAATGTTTAATGGAAGAAAAGAGATGTTTTAAAACAATACAACTTGACGCTATATTCTCAAATCTTTTTCAATAAAGAAGGAATGTAGTTGACAATTGTTAATAGTTTTATTTGATCGTGCGTCAAAAAGTTGTAACTCAGTTACTCTTGTATCTTCAATGCAATTGAGTAATTAAATAGTAATTAAATTGAATGCGTTTTAATTCCCTTTTATTATTGTTTAATTTGAGTTAAAATGCTATGACGTTAAATTTTATATTATGAATATTGCTGGGCCAAGTGTGAGGTTGAGCGCTCTATAACCAGGTTTAAACCCCCAATGCGTTGCATTGACCGTTCCAAGGCGGTGACCCCAGCTTTATTCTTATTTGTGTTTATGTTGTTTTGTATTGTGCTGTATTGTGCTGTTTTGTACTGTTTCGGCAATCGGTCACTTGCCATAAATAAAGGACCAACTAATTGTTTGTAATAAGATTTCAATACTGCTCCAGCAGCTGGAGTTTCACTTCTTTATATTGAAACTCTATTCAAACAGGGACCAAACACTATAAGAGTGATGATTTGTCTGTGTATATTTTATATAATACTTACTGGGTACGAAACTGAGTACTATAAGAAAATACTAAACATTAAGACAGTCATTGTAATTGCAGTGTCATTTAAGATAAGAATATAAGAAACATACAAATAACAAAATGAGTTAATATTTGTTTTCTCAATGTGACGTAACTTAATCAATTCCAATTAAAAGCAAGTTGTATGTAGAATGTTAATAGGGGTGGACGAAAAAAAATACATTCCAATGTATTACATTATAATACATTCAAAGTGACAAGATTTGAATACAAACATAGGATTAAGTATTTACACTGATCAACACACAACTTAAGAATATTGTACTGTTCAAACGTCTCCACAAGTAATGCCTCTAGCAAGTTGATTGTAACGAACATGGTGATTTGCTAATAACTTGGAAAGTACATACCGGATTCTAAAAAAGATATTATATTGACTAATTTACACACAAAAAACAACATAACACAATTATTTCATACATAATTTTATAACTGTCATCTAAATGTCTACAACGCTAATTTACAAACACATACTACGCATTAATTGACAACTATTTCCTAAAGAACCATTACATGTTTCAATGGCATTTATTAATAGGGACTCTGAACGCAACTGAGAACTTCAAAGTGATTAATATACTCTTGAATGTGATATCAATTAAAACATACGGATGCCGTATTAAACTTCATTTAACACCAACACTGTAATAAATGGGCCTTGCTGCACATCTCTTTCTCTGATAGGATTGCACAACCTGGCTGACATTTAGTCGATACGAACAGTTGAATATTGATTTCATGAATTAGGGACTAGCAGACTCACTACTGACTAACAGACTCATTCATAACTGTTAAATGCTGCAGTAGACTGATATGGGATAAAGCCTGGATGTTTCAAGGATTTCGAAATTAATCTAGTTGGTAGTCTGCCCAGTTGGACTATGACCAAGGCGAAATAATTTGATCCGACCTGATTTTTGTATAGCCTATATGGTTGCATTTTAAATCTTTGAAGCGTTTGTGAATGATTCGTTATTAACTATTAGGGGACAAACACGAAATCTGAATACAATAAAACGATTAAATTGACATAACTATTATAGAGCAATGACGAAATAAATAAGTTGCAGGAACTTCCATGAAACTATGACGTAGCTGTATTGAGAAAGTTATCGGAAATAATTTGATGCAAGCATTATCGTAAACACAATTATGTAGAACTGTTACTCTGTTGCAAACAACGCAAAAAGGCTAGCGCATACATTATTGACACTTTAATTATCACATTGGATTTTTGTGCATTGTTGAATTTAAAGTAAGATTGTAAAATTATGCATGTTAACATTCATAGTATTAATGACAGTTAACTGAATTTACGTGATTTGATTAACAATGATGTTTTTAATTCTTTCAGGTACTATTTCACGTATGTTAATTGTGTGTACTGTTTGCCTGTTGCTCGTATGACCTTTGAAATAACCACTCATTCATCAGAGCTTTTAAAGCCCTGATATCGAATGTGTTATGCTTTCTCTTTAACGACATGACTTTACACAATAGTTCCAAGTCGGCGTGTATGATATCAACCTATATTCTATTTATTTTCGTGATCTGAAAATACAAAATGAAATTAATACCATCAAAAAAATGTATAACGCTATTTATTTGTGGTTCACCTTTTTTCTGATATTTTTTTTTCAGATTTTGTCTCCTTTGTCTCGAGCGATACGAGAGTGCTTGAACCAGAAGCCATAAGCAAGTTTGACATCCCTTAAGTTAAAAAAGACTCTGCACAAACTGTGAGAGGACGCTCAAAATTAGACTTACAGTGATGTTTGTTCAAACAAATGTAACTAAATCGTTTTTAAGTTATAAATTATGAAAACAAAATATACGTTGGAACGAAATTCTATTAAAAAGGTACAGTTTTTAAAAAACAGAAAACCAACTGTAAAGATTTTATTGTGAACAACGACACATATTTGAATGATATTCTTTATTAAAACATAAAATCCTAAGCAATCGATTCAGAAAATACAATTGGTAATATTTGATGGAGTGTATTTAAACAGATCCCATCTGGTGAATTCATTGAGAAGCAAATACAGTTATACACTTGTAGACTTTTCTAACGCATCACTTAATCATATCAATATAGCTCCCTTATTTTTTAAACACACTGTGTTGAAATTTGGACCAAGAATAATTCGCAAACTCGTACAACGTTCAATAAAAACAATTTGAAAAGTGACAATTCAGTAAGAATACTGGCAGTTTTTACATTATTATTAACACTTTATATACATGATAAAGGTACAAATACGTGGTCGTATTTGAAATTGTATAATAACCTCAACAATACTAATTTATATGGACTACCTTTTTATTGTAATAAGAAGTGTTCCTGCCCTCCTCTGGATTATCCTATGCGGCAGATCCAACCGATCACTTGACATATACTCTTTACTGACGCGAAGACAGGGAAAGCTCCGAGAGCAACGGCATTCATCAGCAGCAATCAAATAACCAGCGAATAAAAACCAACATAGGTTTTTTATTAGCCAGATTAATACGCAAGAAAACACTCATATGATTTACGTGTGTTGCACATAATTAACCATTGTGCAAAATAAATGCTTATATTTCGAAACAAAAAATGCGTTTATTCGCAAAACAATTATTTTATTTATCAGAAAAAGATACATATTTTACATCTTTAAGTCTTTTAAGTAAATGGCTGTTTGTACAAACTTATTTCATTTCATACCCGGAAGAATATATGTGAATAGGTATTTAAACTTACCTGAACACAATTTCCACTAAAGCGGTGTGCGTTATCGGATATTAAACTTCCCTCTGTCTAGGAGGCTGAAAAGTAGAAATAAAAGAAAGGTATGTGTGATAATGTATTGATGTATATGAATTATGATAATAATAAACATAATAATAATACAAATAATAATAAACAAATAATATTAATACAAATAATAAAACTAATAATAATAAATGTAATACTACTACTAATAATAATAGTAATAATTATAAGAAAGTATAGTAGTTAACACTGATTATGGTTTTGGACCTTGACGTTGAATCAAATAATCCAGAACGAAGCAGCAGACTTCACGCAGGTGTACATAGTAGTGGATTCGATATTAGATCTGTGGTTATTATTAAATAGAAATGTTAAAATCTGATGGGCATCAGAAACAACAAAGTGTACAACACAAAACAACTAAGTTATAAGACGGATGTCACCGCTTTCCATCGATAGCTGTAACTTACTGTGAACAGATATTGAAACCGAACATTACACTTAACCTAGATGCATTCACAAACCACGAACTTGCAAATAAATAAATAT
>VMBQ01002094.1:0-18876 GCA_007657795.1 Dreissena rostriformis | reverse complement strand
CATTAATTTGGTTATTGAAAATATATATATATATATATATATATATATATATATATATATATTGTTCTCCAGCATATTCCGCTGCGAAACATTAAGCTATTCGTTTGTAACTTTTTGTATGATAAGGGTCTACATTTAAATTTTGTAAATGAGAATGCGTAATTCAAATATTAAAGTTACCATTCTTCTTTCATATGAATATAACCTTTGTATGTTTGAATCTGTTTGGCGACTTTGCCAATTTGATTGCGCTTACAAGTACTTTCAGTAAAATAACTTTCAGTGGTTTACATATAATATTATATTTTAAGGAAGTTAAGACAAACCTTGCGATATTTGTTTTTAAATCTTAATGTGATAAACCTTTTGTGTATAAGTGCGACAGGAAAATAATAATCGTCATATCTGGGAAACATCTATTCAAACTATGATAATGTGACAAACGATGCGGCAATCGATAAGAACGGTATGCAGTAAACAAAGCATTTATCGCCACGACGCAATTTACGCAGTTTCAAGTAATTAATCCGAAAGACTTACATTTCAGTTTATCATAGAAACAACCCAATATGGGTTTTGTACATCGGATGCTTTCCGGGCATTGCTGTACGTTGATCAAGACTAAACTGTCCAAAAGATGTGTGAACAATCCCCTTGCAAGTCTTATACTAATAGAAGTAATGCTATTTAAGATAGGCGCGATACAAAGTAAAACGACATATGTTTTTGTTAAAAGTTGGCCGTAACTTCAGTAGTGTCGAAGAATCGTGCTAAAAATATGGATGGTCTGAAGTTCACTTTCTGGTTGATGTGTTTGAAAAGTTATTTAATCATCCATCTGGTACCAGATAATTTAAGTTACGCACGACACAAAAACATGCTAAACGACGAACAGACGGACGGACGGACAGAATGAAGGACTGAAAGTAGGAACGTAGGACAGACGGAAAGACCGGCGGATTAAGACAATTATATATATCTTCCTCTACAAATACGGGCATACGCACTTCGTATACAGATTGGCTTTATAATTTAAACACTTGTCTGATATGGATAAAGACAGATTATGTATGCTTAGTTTTCTAAGCTTTTCTAAAATCGTTTATGCATTAAACACCAAACGATTTTATCTACGTGCAAAATAAAATGGTTTATTAGGTATTTCCTGAACTACTAGAACTGATTATATCTAAAAATAGCATCCATACATAAACATTGATATTTACAGACGCATTGAGTGGATTACGCAAGTCAACATGATGCTGTTACTGGGCGTAACAATGATCGTCTCAATGGGCGTGGTTACCGGCTATACAGAGATTCTGGGCGGAGACTACTATATAGAGGGTGTGTTCACTCTTTATGAAGGCCAGGGCGATGAGCCCTGTGCAAGGCTGGTTCCCAGATCAGTACAGCATCTCGAGGCAGTGCGCTACCGGTTACAGCAAACGTCGACTCCAAAAATCGGTAAGTATTAGAAGAGCAATGCCTGGTCTAAAATACTTTATTTTTTTAATTTGTGTATTGTATAGTTTTTTCATTTTTTTCTGGTGCATTGGAAGCCACATTGTGCACTCGTTTTAACTTTGACTTTTTTTTCTAAGGCAAAAAGGTCCTTGTAGCGAACGGGAATGTGTTATTTACATAATTATTTTCAAATTGGCTTTTTTTAAATGCCGAACATGCGTTGTTTTACTACATCTCTCATGAACGATTCTTAATCTTTTTTTGTCATTGTGTAAAGTCACAAAATGTACTACAATATTAGATGATATGCTCCAATTGTTAGGTCTGCGTGTCCATGCAACGTGCGGAAACGTCACTAGGGCACAGGAAATAGCGTACAACATCTCACTAATGTTGGCAAACCAGACTTCGAAGTCTATTGGTAAGCAATAGTGTATCATAAAGCACAACGTTTTCGACTTCATATGATGTATTTAGAAAGAATAGTATATACTACCAATATTTATCTAATGGATTGTTGATATGATCAGATATAACAACACAAAAAATACTTAAACACTTTTCTACGCGTTCTATAATATTTTGAACTCTAGTAGACAAAAGAGTTGGATACACATGTATGGCCATTATACTTTAATTATTTTATGTCATACACAAATTGAACGCATCTAAATTTAAGCATGATGCTTCGGTTAATATGTAGCAACACTTCGCAATTGCTTTTTTTGTAAATGATATTGAGCACGTATGCGCACATTTTAAGTTTGGCACGTAATTTGTATTACAGCAAAATAGCGATTATCAGATTACAATTGCGAATATGTGTTGTTGTTCTGTATGGCAGAACGTCGAATAAGTCCGTGTTTAAACGCCTAGTGTTTATAAGATACTTGTTGCAATCGCATTGCAAATCATATGACACCGTTTATTCTTCGCTCATGTCGAACTTTGCACTTTATAAAACTAATTCGAAATCAACACAGTTTGGGAAAGTTTTGCCAAAGTGAATGCATTTTATATTATGTCGTTTTCAAGTGTATTTGGAAACTACAATCAGCGGCCAAATTTATAAAAAAAAATCGCATATAATAAGTCCCGCACTTAATATAAGGAAAATTATTTTAGACAATTATCAAATCGGGTTATGGATTAAAGTTTACAGGTTTACCTGAAACCGAAACGTAAACCTTTGTCAGAGAATATATATTGTCCGCGTGTTTATAAACAGGAAGTAATCTACTCTGGTATTCATCATCAATAGGCTCTGTCACGAGTTTTAAGTCCATTCTGTTCTTTATTAAACTCGTTAAGTTATAAGGTAGCAGACCCCCATGTTTCTACTACATGATTTTAATGAGTATTATTTCTATGAGGTTTTAATCATTCAAAGAATATGTAACCAAAATAGAACATGTGTGTTTTATATGAACAATGTTTGATGGTTGGACACAATCGCATACCTGATTTGATAATCTCAATTGAGAATTTCATTCTATTAAAACAATTAAATCGTTAAAAGGAGAATGCTTCATGACTGTATGGTGATCAACGTAAAGTGTTCTGTTCGGGTCAAACGATAATAGTATACATGCAGGTAAAAAACGGCAAATATAATTAAATCGTTTAATATTTTATTATTATTTCTTAATACATTTAAATCAGATATACATTTCCCAATAATACAAACATAAATAACAAAGTTATAGCTAAAACTCAAACTCTTTGATTGATATAGAAAATGCAAAACATACATGCAATTCTAGTTTTGCCTTAAATTCAAAACCCTTCATGTAACATTATACCCGGTTAATGTCCTTGTAGTAAACAATTCACGGTAAAATCTACTTTGATTGATGTTACATTTGTCGTCACAAATTGTCGAGTTATGTTACACGAGTAGGTATAAATAGCTTTATACAATAGTGTCTGATTTTAAATAGACCCTCATTATTTACTGTAAACGTCTAGTTTAAGTGAAAGGGTAAGACTTCTGCTATATGTCCTCACCAACATCCGCCGAATCATTTATTATAACACTAAGGTCATTTATATTTCCAAATCAAAACGAATATAAATATTTAAACAGCATCGGCATGGGAGGATTAAGGAACTAAAATTAAGGAAGGTACCCACGTTGTTTCAGAACTGACATAAATATGGTTTTCTATAGAGAAATATCAAGTAATATTAAACGCCCCATTAACTCTAAAAATCAACGAATATTTCGTAAATTATAACTTGAAATAAAGTTAACCCATGAACAATCAGTGTTCCTTATAGCAATAGCCAAAATTGCAACGCTAGATATGGTCTGGTTACATGGATTTAACAAGATCAAAATGCTCGTTTTTATTTTTTGTGGCACGATATATTCATTTTAATTTCCCACAACGATATCTATTCATACGACACACGAACACTAACTTAGTACATGAACATGTGTTGAAGATATTGTCACACAAAAAATAAACAAAGAGCAGTTTGTTTCTCGTTAAATCTATGTTACCAGACAATGGGGTATCAAAGATTTGACCTGTTTACATAGTTTAAGACACGCTTGAGCCTGTTTCAAACTTTGCCTAGACATTGTGAAGATGAACATTCGGACCACATTTCTTGAAGATTTAGATATACATTCGGCTGCTAGATTAGTGACAAGTTTTTTAATAACATTTATAATAATAACCTGTTGACCAATTTTTAGACGCACTTGACACAGATTTTAACTTATGCCTAAATATATTGACATTTCTTACCTAGTATCATTAAGACTAAGTCATATATAACTTTATGCCTGCTCGTGTAAAAGCTGTGCAAAAGTTATGATATTGGTTATGATAATATTTTGGATGAAAGTGACAATGGCTGGCTTGGTCCTAGTTTAATTCCGTCCGTGAGATCAATTCGGTAGGATGGTTTTCTTGCAAATTCAAAAGCATTATTTAAAAACGCAAACACTCAGTATCACATATTGCATACACGCGTTTACACAATTCATTAGTAGGCTCACTTGTAACTAAATCCATTAATGTGTATATTGAATGACACGACATAACTTATCCGATCCTAAATATTTCTTACAGCCGTTATTGGGCCGGAAACAAACGAAGAGACAGAGGTGGTTTCTCGCCTTCTTAGCGCATTACCATCTTCCTTTCGACCCATGCAGATATCCTTTAGTGCAGACAGCAATATGTTTGACAATAGAGAGATTTATAAGAATTTCTTCCGTGTTATTCCTACTGAAATGGCAACATCAAAGGTATTATACATCATGTATCATCTATTAAGTATGCCCAAACATAACCAATACGTTAAGATTTTCTAAAAACAGTTCTGCCACGGCGTTTTTTGGCTGTATGTAAATGGTTTGTTATAAGAAAAACGTTAAGTACTACAATGATTTAATGTTGTAGACAAACATTTGGCTACATCTTTATGTAATTAGGTACCCCGATAGTGTATCTTTAATTTGTAAACAAACACTTGTTATTGCAACTTAAAACACTTCAGGCAATTGTGGAGTTTCTGTCGGGTATGTTCTGGACCTACATGGCCATCATCCATGACAACAGTACACACTCGCTGTCCAAAGTAGAGAACATACAATCGTTACATGGCAACGATGGACGCTATATCTGCTTTCCCCATGTGTTAGTCCGACCCGCAGACACGTCTAGAGATATAACCGAAGATCTAGACAAAGTATTATTCGGCGGGAAAAGTACGAGAGGGTTAATTATAATCGGTGATACAAACCTGATCAGCACCGTCATGGCAGGACTCGATAAATGCGAGTTCAATATCACCGACAACAATTATACGCGGCCCGTGATACTTGTGGTTGAAAATGAGCCGTTTACTTTTCCCGTCATAGCACCATCTTACAACGCCTCCAAAGGAATGTATGCCATCTCCCCGGCATTATTGACAGATACTAACTTTCACAATCACTGGAAAGTTGCGCTCACAAACACATCTTTCTCCGGTAATGAGTTTTTAAGGAAACTTGCTGAACAGAAAGAAGACAATACTACTTCCAATGCATATTTTTGGGATATGACACAGTTATCCATCTACACCCCATATGCCCAGATTTCAGCTGACGTAATTATAAAATCGGTGTCGCAACTGTGTAAGGCACCTTCACAGTGCAATGATATCAATAAGGCGCAACTATTGACTACGGCGTCAAGTTTGAGTTTCGTGCCTACCTTTGGAAATCTGTTTCTGTCATTCGAACCCAGTATCCGAAATGCAAAACTGAACATGTTCACTACCTCTGGTATATTTTATGACTTGGAAGTGTTGAATAATATTCGTAAATCAGGAACGTCTGCATTTGGCTTCGAAAAGGTATTTCAGTTGAGTAAAAGCTTACTTTCTCACTCATGTACACACGCTATCATTGTTTTGTACTTGTTTATATATATTTAAAGTCGGTAGATAAATTCATCCTTAGAATTAAAATTAGTGAAGTTTGTGATAAAATATAACCAAAGTGCTGTATATCAAAACAGGTAGTAGATGCATGTAGTTTAGAAAATGCCTCAAACCTTAAAAATTAATATATTAAAACATACTCTCAAATCTGAAACTATTTCAGATCTTCCAAGTGTCATCATATGGAGGAAGTGTTCTGAGTACTAACCTCATCCATCAATATGATCGTAACGGAACAGAACAAAGTTATCCAACTCTTCAAAAGCCACAGTGCCCCGATGGAAGAAAATGCACAGAGTGTCGTCAAATAGCGCCATTGGCAATGGACGTCATGAAAGGAGACCTGTATATAGTCGGCATAGTACCGGTACATACCGTATCTGATGATGTATTGACATGTGGTTCCGTGAAGCAGGGTGGTTTAGATGTTGCTGAGAGCATAAAGGCGGCAGTTAAAGAGTTGAAACTATCATACCCGGATAAGATCCCCGATGCTTCAATTGGTGTTATTATCATCGACTCATGTAACAGCCGTCAGATCGTGGCTGCAAGATTGTTGCAACTTTTAAATCAGGGAATATATGAGGACGGAACATTTACGGAAGTACGTTCAAAGATCATTGGATACATAGGGGGATGGGTTAGCGACAACAGCATAATGGTGGCATCTATTCTTACACAAATTAAATCGGTGCAAATATCCTACGGCAGCACAAGCCCGGTGCTGAGCGACCGAGTTTTATATCCGTATTTCATGAGAATGATCCCAAACGACCTATTCCAAGGTAGCAAAATGATTGAGCTAGTAAAATCAACTGGCTCAGATCTCATCCAGATTTTATATTCAGACACTGCATATGGACGTGGAGGCAAGGACGCCTTAGTAGAGCAGGCTGAAAAGAACGGGATATGTGTGGCGCAGATTGTTAAAGTAGACCAGAAAACAAACTTAAATCTTGAAACGATTCGGACTCAGTTAACGAATAAGGGATTGCCCAAGCTTGTGCTAATATTTCTGAGTTCATTTGACGTTGTTAAAGTTATTGAAGTTTTGAAGAAGTTGCAGGGGTACACCTTCATTGCATCAGAGGACTGGGGAAACAGGGATATTTTATCGAATGGAGAAAATCTTGTAGGATCCATTACTTTAGCAAATGAGATACCTATTCCTGACTATCTAAAGAAACATATTGCAGATGCTTCAAAACAAAAACAGAAGCAACAGTGGCTACTGGAGTATATGGAGCATTACTTCGATTGCTACTACGAATGGAGATTCGATAAAACAATACATTCAAAGCCGTGCAGGTAAGTTGTGCGATATCTTTGATTTCTTGATGTGTTAGTGATTTAACATAATATTTCCAGGTGCGGTGTTAAATGTGTGTTGAAATTGTTTGAGCGAACGACCTTACAATCTTGGTTAAGCAGGTCCGCAAAATGTACGTGAAAGCAAATTGCCGTATAGTTGATAATTTTAGATTGAATTAATATATTACATACAAACTACTCATATTTTATCTTGCTTTAAAATTGACATATCGATGTGTTTGGTAAGTTTTTCCCGTAATATGGTCACTTTGAAGCATACTAAAAGTATTTTTTGTATTCCCATTTAAACACCGTCAGCGTAAATTTCTGGAATAAAATTAACGTATTGTTTTACATAGTTACTTTGTATCCAGTTTTAAGTTATGTTTTTTTTTTGTAACTAAATGATTAAAACGTGTAAATGCTATATGTTACTCATGATCCAGCGTGGACCAATACTTGCAACCCTGTCTTCGAGTCACGGATGCTTGCTTCAAAATCGATACTTGGTCACCATTCGCTGCGCTTGGTGTAGAGACGCTTCTAAAAGGGGCGAAAGAAACACTACATAGTTTGTGTAGGTTATTTGTTTAAGCATTAAGTATAAAATGCGCTTCAAATGTTATATCACATCAAGTATGTATGTGTTTTGTTTCTCAATATACAGTAATTGATGTAGGACAAATCATTTGTATGCTCAACCTGATTGATATCTCAACCGTATCTAGCACGTGCGGTTGTGTGAGATTAAATTATCAAACAAAGAAACATACGCCCTAGGCTGCTTGATAAATGCCTATCAATTTAAATTGTGTAGGCTGTTTTGATTTTAAACAATCATTACACGAAGAAGTAATTTCATAAAACCTGCAAACATTTGAGTACAGCTTCTTGGATCGAATATGTATGTCTTTTTGCAATTTTATGTGTATACATCTACAATCACATCGTGTTGTGGATTTGCCTTTCTGGCGAACAAATGCCGTGTACCAAAACGATATAATACGAAGATATATTAAACTCATTTTTTGCTCATGAAGGCAACGGACATACAACCACAATTTGCAAGGCATACCAGGATGACCCAGAGACGCTTATAAACAACATCAAGAATCAACAAGTAGCTTACAACCAGGTCACTCTTAAACATATCTTCCACAACACCACCCATGACGGGCTGATTGATTTTGTTACGTACAGAGTAACAAAAGATTCCAAAGGCTTGTTCTACGAGGAATTTACTAAGGTATCAGTAGAATATTGTGAGTAAAAAGTGGCTATGTAAAACGGGTTGAGTTCGCAGACGACGCCACTATATAGGAAGGCTATGATATACATGAACATTTATATGAAAATAAAAATTCAGCTATATTTGGGCAAGTATAAAACAGTATTATTAAGTTTAATACACACCGTATACACACGCTTATAAATTTGTAATACTAAATATTAATCCATTTTAGTGAATTTAATTTCACTATAGTTATCTCTCTAATAAGAATGCTGCGCACACTTCCTGCAAAATGTTTCGCACTGAGTTAGCACGCTCAACGTCATCTCTTTATATACAATATGCAGATGACTCCACCATTTCAGGTAAAATAGGCATGCATTTGTGAGTCCGTACTCGTTAGAAAAATTGAAGCATTTTTTGTATAACATTATATGTTGCATGTTCCTTTTTCCAACTCAAACATATTTTACTTTTATTTCAATTTTGGCATTTGATGCATTACTTATATGATAGCAAAATCAATTATTGGAGGTAATCCATTATTTATAATTCGGAAACAAGTGCCTAACATGTTGACACAACACGCATGTACTAAACATGACTTAAAACAAACATCACGCAAACAAACATCCCAATGCCAATCAAAATCGCTAGGGTTTTAAACCGGTTTAAGAAGCTCCAAACTTTCAGAATATGCCATAGGTTATACACAAATAGTTGCGTGAATAAACAATTAACCTCACAGCATCATAATTGTGTTAGTCACGTGTCATGGATTAACCATGATAAAAATTCTTATTATTTATCTCATTCAAAAGACGTTCGTTTACAATATTCAATTGCAGACGTGTTTTTTTTTCAATTTCTATGTGTACGTTATAATTAATTTCACTTAATATTCGTTCAGCCACCTACAGATTTCCTGAGATCCACCTGCAGAGAAACCTTTCATGCAATTTGCAACACCTGCTTCGCTAAAAAGTACGTATGCGAAAGACTTTGTCTCAACCCTGGTCTTGTTAACTGCTTTTCGACGCACTAATTATTTCCCACTGTAGTAAGGAAGTTTAGCGGCGGAATTCTCGCAAATGTATCTTTAACATTACTCCTTTAACACATTGCCTTATTGTATCGAAAACAAAATCAATGAACTAATAATGACTGAAATAATAAATCTGAAATACCGAAACAATATTTAGGTTCCGCACCAAAACTACCTCCGTCCATTATTTGAATACCCCCATACATAAATTATTACCCTTTATATAGCATTTCATAAAGCATAAATAAATACAAAATTTATATAACCTAACGTTGCAACATTAGTGATGAAACGTGGTATGTGTCCTCCAGTTCATGTGACTAACAACCTGCATTCATATAAATTGTAGAAAAAAGGCTGTACTCTTCAAACACACAAAACAATCGCCCATTATCATTAATCAATAATACAAATTCCTTTGTAACAATTTTGTTATCGTTACTACAACCCAATCCTTCCTCCCAATCCTTCCTAGATGAGGCAATACTATGTTTTGTTCAAGTTGGATGATTGGTCTTGGCGTAATGCTAATGTATTAATATATTGAAACACATTTAAAATGACCATTTTCAGATCCGAGAAGCCAGATGTGAATGACAGTGGCACAAGTGAAACCAAGAGCTAAGTAATCGCTATGGGTGTTTTCATTAGTATTTCGGTTGCATTGGTGGTGGCTTTAGTAGCATCTCTCTGCTTCTATTGCAGGAGTAAGGGTAAGAAAACGGTACCTTGTATTGCGTACGATAATTTGTTTACACAAGACTGTGATAGTATATGCGGATTAACATTATAGTGTCCAACACAAGGAAACAATAGTATATATCCTTAATTTACACATACACCAAAAATTAGTCAAGCCGTTTAGCCCCATTGATCAAAATTAACAGTAGTTTTGGAACTAGGTACATATTCCTACATTTGTTTTTTAAATATGAAATTAAATAAGGATAAGTATCACAATTGTTCCATTCTCTCAAGGATACCGTTGGCAAATAGCGTCTTACCTATATCCAATGGGAACATACGTTCACGTCTGTTCATAGGGTCTGACGACACCTACCTGACGCCAACCGATGATGACCCTGGATACTTTCGACCCACAAGTATCACCCGTATCCCAGTCGATGGTGTAGACCAGTCGACGGAGAAGAGAGGGGAAAGCTCCGGTATAAGCGTTTGCAGTGTCAACAACATGGCCGAATCGCAATCAGCATTAACAACTGGAGAAGTTTCGGCGAAGCCTTGTTCAGGTAATGCCACAGTAAAGCCTTCACACGTTTCCAGCAAACAACCGATTGAGAGTCTTCCCAGCAATATTTGTGGCGACTTCATGAGGTCGGACTCCGAGCTGCCGATACCTTTGAATAATCTTAATTTCGGTAACATCCCACCAATTCCAAAACAACATACAAAGAATATGTACGTGTAGGCGATTGGTCAATATGAACGATTGCGACATATTATAACAAACGCGCATCTATCGTTCCTGATGTGTGCAAGTGCAAGTACCTGGCTGAGTTAAATATGTTCTGTTAATTAAAGTACTTTACACTGTTGACATTTTGCAATGTGCTATTGTTGTGTAACTTCATCACACTTATATAATCGTTTACAATCAATCTGAGACGTGAGTTATTGTCTCAAATGTTTGAAATTGACTACACTACATTGCAGCAATAAGCGAATATGATTTACTAGCATAGACTAAATAGGACATGTCATCAATGTTTGATAACGACTCAACATTACATGCACATTATTATTGTCCCAAACAGGTAAAAGGTGATAAAGCACTATGTTTGTAGAATTTACTTTTGATCAAAGTAACTTGCGCCATAATATATGTGATAAAAGTGTTCCATGTTAAGTCGATATTAAGGGTATTTTTATTTGTATTTGTATTTGGAAATACATTGACTGTAAATACATTGACTGTAATTGTAATATTTCTCTTTTGATTGGGCCTTTTAGATCTTAGTTAGACATACCTCTATCATAACGAATTATAGAGCCGAATACAAAGCAAACATGTTTGTTTTATGTCATTTACTCGATGGATTTTTTTAGTATTGGTACTTTTTGTAAAGAACAACAGGTACTTTTGTATTCATTTTTTATCAAACCTTTTTTCATAAGACATAATTGTGTTACTCCGACATCTTGAGATACAGGTCGTGACAATTATTTAATATAGGTATGTTCGCTGTGTATATAGTTTGACACATAGTATGTTTAAAGTAAAACGTATTCATTTGTATTATGTTTGTTTGTATGTAGCTTGTCATGTATCAATTATAATAATATATACATATTTATACGTCTAGAAGCATATCAAACTTCGTTTTGTTTATCATGTTTATTGGTGTTGTGTATAAAGCTCGTCATCAATCAGTGTTAACTGTGAAACGTTTTAAATGTTATTAATTTTGTTTTTTATGTAACTTGTTTCATACTATTGTGAATTGTAAGACGTTGTACATGTTATTTTGTTTTCTGTGTATATAGCTTGTCACATGGCATGGATAATTATATATATATAAATATATCCAACTTGTTTGTTTAATAATATGCATTAACGTACACTATTCTTTGCAAGTGCCGGGTCTTCAATTGGATGTATGATACTAATAAATAGTTTTTACATGGACGCATAACTAGTATGCATGAACCATTTCAAGGGCTTTAGTAAATAAACAATGTACACATTGACAAGTTTTCAATTGATGTGTCACATCAAACCGCTATCCTGCGTTTCAGGCCGATATTCACTTGCAACCAGAGATATTTTAAGTAAAAACCGTTAGTTTATATGTGAAATGTACCGACAAAACTAGAATTGAATCACGTCAAAAGTGCATAGTTAGTTATTTATATATAAAATCTATATATGTTTATAGATGTCTTCCCGAGTTTGAATAACAGAGGTTGCCTCTCGTACAAAAGTAGCAAACTGGCAATGCTCAGCAAACTTCATGCAGTGGTTATCCCCCTATCAGTACCAGCAAACAAACAATTCGGGATTTTCGTAATTAAGAAGTTGTCTCCCATTCGGGAAGGTATCNTGCTACTATCGCAGGAGTAGGGGTAAGAAAACGGTACCTTGTATTGCGTACGATAATTTGTTTACAAAAGACTGTGACATTATGTGTGGATTAACATTAAAGTGTCCAACCCACACAAAACAACAATTATATATGTCCTTAATTAACACATACACACAAAATTAGTCAAGCCGTTTAGCCCATTGATCAAAATTAACAGTAGTTTTGGAACTAGGTACACATTCCTACATTTGTTTCAAAATATGAAATTGAATAAGGATAAGGATCAAAATTGTTCTATTCACTCAAGGATACTGTTGTCAGATAGCGTCATACCTATATCCTACGGGAACATACGTTCACGTCTGTTCATAGGGTTTGACGACACCTACCTGACGCCAACCGTTGATGACCCTGGGTACTTGCGACCCACGGATATCACCCGCATCCCAGTCGATGGTGTAGACCAGTCGACGGAGAAGAGAGGGAAAAGCTCCGGTATAAGCGGTTGCAGTCTCAACAAGATGGCTGACTCGCAATCAGCAATAACAACTAGAGAAGCTTCGGCGAAGCCTTGTTCAGGTAATGCCACAGTCACTCCTTCACCCGTATCCAGCCAACAAACGGCGGGGAGTCTTCCCAGCAATATTCGTAGCGACTTCATGAGGTCGGACTCCGAGTTGCCAATACCGTTGAATAATCTTAATTTCGGTAACATCCCACCAATTCCAAAACAACATGCAAAGAATATGTACGTGTAGGCGATTGAAATTTTGAACGATTGCGACACATACTAACATACGCGTTACTCTCGTTCCTCGAATTTGATAAGTGCATGTGCACGGAAGTGTGTAAGCCCTTTCTGACGTTTACTCTTACTCAAGCACCTTGGTGATTCAGATAGTTTCTGTTAATAAATATACATTACATTGTTGTCGTTTTTGTAATGTGCTTTTGTTGATAAACTTCATAACGTGCATATACTCGTTTACAATCAGAGAAGTGTGTTACTGTCTCAAATGTTTAAAATCTACTTTCATTGAAAAATAAGCGAATAAGATTTACTAACATAGACTACATAGTTACTGGCATAAATGTTTGATGACGGCTTAACATAACATACACATTATTATCGTCCCAAACAGCATATAGGTAATAAAATACTATATTTGTAGAGTTAACTTGATCAAAGTAACTTGCACTATAATATGTGTGTTATAAAATGTTCCATGTTCAGTCGATATTTACGCGATGTTTATTTGATGACGTATTATTTAGCAGAAACTTGGAAATACATTGACTGTAATTGTATTGTTTCTCTTCTGGTTGGGCCTTATTTAATCTTAGTAAGGCATACCTATATCATAACGAATTCTAGAGCCGAAATACAAAGCAAACATGTTTGTTTTCTGTCATTAATTCAATGTTTTTTTTTTATTATTTATACTTTTTGTAAAGAAAAACAGGTAATTATGTATTTAGTTTTTATCAAAACTTTCTTCATAATACATAATTGTGTTACTCCGACATCTTGAAGTACAGTTCGTGACAATTATTTAATATAGGTATGTTCGTTGTGTTTATAGTTTGGCACATATTATGTGTAAAGTGAAACTTATTAATTGATAGTATGTTTTTTGTATGTAGCTTGTCATGTATCAATTATAATAACATATACATATGTATACGTCAAGAAGCATATCCAACTTGGTTTTGTTTATCATGTTTATTGGTGTTGTGTATAAAGCTCGTCATCAATCAGCGTTAATTATGAAACGTTTTAAATGTTATTAATTTTGTTTTGTATGTAACTTGTTTCATACTATTGTGAATTGTAAGACGTAGTACATGTTATTTTGTTTTCTGTGTATATAACTTGTCATATGGCATTTGTATATAATTATATAACTATATTGTTTTATAATATGCATTAACGTACACTAATCGTTGCAAGTGCCGGGTCTTCAATTGGATGTATGGTACTAATACAAAGAATTTACATGAACGCATAACGAGTATGCATGAACCATTTCAAAGGCTATAGTAAATAAACAATATACAAACTGACAGTTTTCAATTGATTTGTCACATCAACCCGCTTTCCTGCGAATCAAGCCGATATTCAGTTGCAACCAGAGATATTTTAAGTAAAAACCGTTAGTTTATATGTGAAAAGTACCGACAACACTAGAATTGACTCACGTCAAAAGTGCATAATTAGTTGTTTATATATTCAATCTATATATGCTTATAGATGTCCTCCTGAGTTTGAATAACAGAGGTTGCCTCTCGTACAAAAGTAGCAAACTGACAATGAGCAGCAAATGTCATGCAGTGGTTACCTCCCCTATCAGTTCCAGCAAACAAACAACGCGCAGCGAACTTGCACTGGTTACCTCCCCTACTGTACCAGTTAACATATAAGCCAACTTTGTCTATTCATCAATATTTCTCAAAGTTATACATTAGTTTAAATTATGGTCATCCAGCAGATCAACACAAGGTTCCGCTTATACACATGTAGTCCTTAATTTCGATAAACGTAGTTTGGGTTATATATTCGGATAAAACAAATCACGCATGCACGAGACAATCATGTGATGATAATAAATGAATACACATTATGTGTAGTTAATATGATGGAAATATCTAGGAAAAACTAGCCAGTGGCACAGAAACCTGAAACATACGAAACTATGTGATCAGTGTACAATTAGTTTAATGGATCACGTGCAATGTTTTAATTAGTTCCGAGCCTTAAACGTAATGATCAATAATAGTATTTTAACAGCTGAATGAATCGATAAGACATTTCTGTCATTAAACCAAACGATTTACCCATTCATTTCATGCCATAAACGATTTGTAGTATTTCTATTCGAGATGAGTCGTTAGATCTGATTTAAAAGGTTTTCTATATTTAATAGATAAACTACTGTCTGGCGACGTTTTGAGATTGTATCGCCGGAAAAAAATGTTTTAGGGATTTGTGTTCACTATGAACTTATGAACTTATATATGTCAGATCATTGCAGATAATATATTTTGTTATTCAAATAGATATAAAGTCAGAAAATGAACCATAAACCATTGTTAATCATGTTGCGACGTGTCACATTGTAAAATGGCGCGTATTTTCAGGACATTCTGAATTGTTGCTGGACCTTTTTGAGCCACTTAAATTAAAAGTGATGAAATGGATTAATTGAAATAAATATCGATAAATTGAGTGTGCGACGGCAGTATCTGATGTAGAACTGATAGGACGCAGCGACATTTTTATGTTGTTTTAACAATTAAATTGAAATCGGATGAAACATTGCATTATATTTGATGGGCAGAGTGTTGACGAAACTAGACCACGATCAGCTTATGCTGTCCCAACCAAAAATTATAGAACCTAGAATATAATGTGCGCACAATATTATTCCTGAGCGTATTTACATAACTAATTTGTATGACCTTAAACGACCAAATACATTATCAAAGCGTGTTCAAACGAGTTTGAAGTATCTCGTCTATGAAATGTACACGCATATATTGGCGAAAATTAGTGAAATGCAGTAACAACTAAGGACGCTCATAAAACATTCAACTTTTGTTTTAACCTAGAAGACTTTTGCACACATCGATCCCAAATGTTATTACTTGCAAAGAACCTATTCGGGGATTCTTGCTTTCATCCATACTGTTTGTTTAAAAAGCTTATGAAGGGACTTTAATGAGTTTTATTCTGTGCTGACTAATATTCGGTAGCGTATTGCGGATCTATATGGGATGGGATCTTGATGGAACTCATGTGGTTTTGTTGGTTCGGCCCCATACAAGTTTGTTTAACTGTTTATAAGCCGAACCCTTTGAATTAATTTTATAATAATATAATGACTTACTGGTGACATAAATGGCTTAATTTAATGAATCCATAATATACAATTCGATTGTTCATTTAGGTTTTTCATATGTCTTCAAGTAGGCACCTTTATGCGCTTACTCTATGCCATGCACATATGCTATGCACATTTGCCATGCATATTTGCTTGCATAATAGCTTTTGATAGGAGACATATGAGTTTGCTCATTTGCAACACACAACATGACCTAAATATGCTTACCGGGTTGGGACCACATGGGTGTGCGTGTTTTGTGCCCATTGTGGCTTTGCTGTTATATGTTACAAAGACTTGCTTGGCTTTGGCCCGTCTTGGTCGGATAGGATCCAGACATGATTATTTGTCCCACATAGAGCCCATATGGTGTTTTCGCTAAGATAAAGCTTATATGGGCCCATATACAGTTGCTTACTGATGTGAGCGTGTTAGAAACCCTCGTTGGTTGTTTCCCTGTTACAATATGGCTCCCGGCTGAAATATATTATGAGGGTCCAACATGGTGTCCATGTGATTTATTTGCGAAGATTAGGCCTATGAATGCCAATTTGGTGTTTGCTTAACGGGGATTAGTGTTATTACCTACGGGATCCTTCTTGCTGGGACCTATATGAGCTGCTCATAGCCAACATTTTAGTTGGACCCATAATTGGTTTCTATGATTGACCCAAATGAACGTGCATGTATGGGACTTATATAAGCTTTGCTGGTTGAACCTATATGGGTTTACATTTTGGATGACCATGTGATGTTTGAAATTTGAACCCATGCTTTCCTGGAACGTCATTTACGTGGTATATTGTCTTAGCTAGAGCTTATTTCAACCCAACTCGTTATTGCTTGCTGGGATTTGTTAGGGTCCAATGTGATAGCTGTTCCCATATAAATTTGCTCATTTGACATTCATTTGAACGCTTTCGATAGGACCCTTTTCGGCTTTTCATGGTTGATCCATCTGGAATTGTATGTAGCGCACCTAAATAAACTTAAATCTTAAGACCCATATCCTGTAAGTTATTTAAAGCCCTAATGGGCCGTGCTACCTAAGACCCAGCTGGTTCTGATATTGGGAAACATGTATTTGAGCCCGATATGGGGCTTTTCTGCTTTATAAGCCCAGATAAAAGCTTTCATCGGGCCCACATATGTTGTCTTGTTATGACCAATTTGACCTTATATATTGGATTCGAATGAACCTCTTTCTGTTACCAATTTGAGCTTGCTTTTATACAATCCATGTGTATGCTTAAGGTTGGACTCATGTGACTTTGTATTGTTGACGCATATTAGTTTAGATGCTTGGGGCCTATGTTAGCTTTCCTAAATGGACCTTTTTTGTTGAGTGCCCATATGGTATTTGCTATTTGAACCCTCAGACACTTGCTTAACTCGGATCTAACTGGATCTTATACTCACTGAACGTTCACATGGGTCCGAAATGGGTCCGTTTGTTGTTTTATCCCCGATAAATCTTACATGATGACTTACTGGGACATATATAGGAAAACGAGTTAGGAACCCATTTGAGTTTGTTTGATTGTGGATATGTGACCCGATATGAACGCAAACGTATGCGGGTCCCATTTGGTGCTGATATGCCCAGCTAAAGCCTATTTTACGTCAACTGTTTGCTTTGTCTTCATATCGGCGAACAAAATATTCTTAAAAGAATACTAAAATATCGTTTGTAATGCAAACATCAGATGATGCATGTCTACTTTTATAATTGAAGTCAACATTTTAATTATATTTTCGTAAAAGATCGATCTTGCGTGTAAAAAGTGGGAGTTAACCATCGCATGCCGTTTTTTTTGCTTAATGGTAAACGTTTGTCATTACAAAATTGAATGTGCACGAAACCTTTTTATGGCGACGGTATTGAATTGTAGTCAATAGGACATTGGTCACCTGTCATTTATATAAAGGCATGAGTATTGAAACAAGAATGTATGTCCTCGCTAGTGGTCTTTTAATGACCTTCTCCTTATTAAACTATGCAATTTTATTGTTTAACAAACCTATATGTGTAATGCAGTTCGATAAATTTAATTGTATGTTATATTTCATGATTGGTGTACCTTAACGTATAGGCCTTGTCTTGTTCGCAACCCAATCTGTACGCAGCATATCGTATCAAGCTCATGAAACTAATAACCTTTTGATAACTATTCACCTCATTTACTGCTCAATGGGTACATATGGGTTTAAAGCTGAGGCGCAACTAGCATGTTAATGCATTGCCTACACCACTTTAACTGTGATAATCATTTATAAAACGAAAAAAATACGAAGAAAAGCAGCAATGCAGGTACGAAATGGTCATTATTGTCATTATTATTATTATAATTATTATTATTATTATAATTATTTTTATTATAATTATTATTATTATTATTATTATTATTATTATTAGTTGTTGTAGTAGTAGTAGTAGTTGTAGTAGTAGTAGTA
>VMBQ01002093.1:74472-152238 GCA_007657795.1 Dreissena rostriformis | reverse complement strand
CGCACAGGCATTTTGCCCAGTTTTCTCAGAACACGCCACAATTGTGAAAAACTGCCATTCTTTAAGAAGAAAAGCCCTTAGAACTACGAACTTACAGTGACATAGAAATTACATCTGTCTCCCTGGCAGCACTCGGTACACATCCAGTCTCGATACCAGTCTCTGAAGCAGCGCAGTCCAAGCACCCTCTGTTCATTCTCACACTCCTGACGGGTGGTACACGACTTGTCGATCGAGAAGATGCGCTCACTACGAGGTGTCCAATATGGTGGCTCTGTAAAGACAAATATAATACAATTTATCACTACACAAAATAATAACGATCTTATTATAGCAGGACTATGTTGTACTTTTTATTCTATGGGCTTATAAAATTCAATTTTTTATCTTGCCAACCAAGCATTTTTTCAATTTTCATAAAAAACAAGAGCTGTGTTTGTGAAACACAATGCCCCCTACTGCGCTTTGAAGCCGCATGGCAGCTATTTTGGATACAAGGTTATATTTTGAATGTTAATGTCACAGTGACCTTGACCTTTGACCTAGTGACCTCAAACCCTGTTTGATAGTAGATGTCAATGAGATGCATGCACATGTGAAGTTTAAAGAACATAGACCCAAGAGTTTTCATTTTATGAGCAAGCTTTAAGTTTTGGGACAGAATGACAGACAGACAGGCCAAAAACAATATACCCCCTTTTTTAATAGGGGGCATAAAAAAGGGGCCATCACAAAAGCTCACCATGACCACATTGCGCTCAGGTGAGCTAAACACAAAAAAGAACTAAAACTTGTTTCCAAATGTCAACTCTTTTTGCCTTCAATATTTCTAACTTAACATTACTTTAAACTGTTTTGTTGTTTGTTGTTTTCAATAAAAACTTTCCAAGAAAGAATTGCATAAACGCAATCAGGGCTTTTTGTCATTCTTAGAGAATGGCAGTTTTTTTTTATTTTGTGAAGTTCGGGACTCAAATTTCACAACTGAAAAGAGTGTGTGACTCATTTTTTATAAAGTTAGAACATTTGTGACTAATTTTTTCACAATTTTGAAAAGTTTGTGACTAATTTTTTCACAAATAGAGGGGGCCAAGGCCGCTTCACAAAGAAAGGAAAAAGCCCTGGCAATTGAAATTTTAACCAGAATGTTGCGGTTCTTACGTCTCCAGTGGATGTATGTCCTGCAGGTGTCGTGGTTCTTCTTACACTGGATCGTGGTCTTCACACACTTGTCCCGGTTGTTGGGTTGGTCATTGCACACGTAACACTCCAGGGCTGAGCCTGTGACAATTATTTTTTTCATTTATTTTACCATGTTTGACATTTAAATAAACATTTGCATACATAAAACATTGGTAATATAACATATAACATATATGGCAACCTCATTCAGAATTGTTTTGAGCTATACACATGTGACAAAATTAACAAACAATTTAGCCTCCCTAAGGGAAAATGGGGGCTTAATGCATGTGAGTAAAGTGTTGTCCCAGATTAGCATGTGCAGTCTGGTATTTTTCGTTTAAAGGAAGTCTTTTCCAAGCGAAAATCATTTAAAAGAGGAAAGTGTTGTCCCTGATTCTGGGACGACACTTACGCACCTGCATTAAAACCTGTTTTTTCAGAGCGAGTCTCAATTAAAAAAAAATCAGATTAACCCATAGCTTGGCTGTTTAACAAACCAACAATAAAACTTAAATGTAGATATGATAATATACATGAAAATCCACACTTCCAAGAGCTCCAGATAATTTTTTCAATCAAGAAGTATTTTACTAATATTTGGAATTCATGTTTAACAAAAAATATACAAACATCAATATTTTTTATCAGAAGCACCATACTTTCTTTTATACTTAATGATAAAATATGACATTTCTGCAGTGAAATAACAGCAGTGAAAAGAACAAAATTGTTCTTTTCACCGGTGAAAAGAACACGTTTTCGGAATTCCTTTTTCTATTTTTAGATTAGCATATTAAGATGTACTTCCCTTGTTTATATCCTTGTTTATATTTTTTCTATGATCACGAGTGAAATAAAATCGATATTCCACCGAATCCATCAAATTTTCTTTTAATGTTATGCTTTTTTTTACCGTTTATTTACATTGTAAAAGAGTTTAACTGAAGAATTTCCCTGGAATAATGACGTCATTTCGTCAACAAAATGACGTCATTTCAATGTATTGAGGCACGCCACGGGAGAGAGGGTCACTTTTCAGCGAAAGGGAAATTATTATTAATTATTTTCTTGAAAAAGGGTCATAAAAGAAACAGAAAATTTGTTCATGTCAGTGTAAGATCGTTTGTTATTTCACGAGTGATCATAATAAAAATAATAATTTTTCTCATGGCTGCGCCACTCGTGAAAATATATTTTCTATGATCACTCGTGAAATAACTAACGATCTAACACTAACATGAACAAATATCCTCTATTTGTTTGGTAAATTTGTGTCATGAAATCTTCAAATTACAGAAAAGCATTTACTTTTTAGTTAAAAATAAATACTTGGTCAGCAACATTGCTGGAAAATTACAACTGAAATATCCCAATTGATCACCCTTGGTCAATGTCCTTATTCACCATTATGAAAATTGGACCTGGATTACGAAAAATCGTGTCATTTTGACTAAATATGAGAAATATAGTTGTTGTTTTATTCTTACAAAAACTATCAAGTTGAGAATAAGTGATTTTAACGTTATATTTGCTGAGATTCAACTCATAGAGCTAATTAAGGTGATATACTAAGTCTAAATATTGCAATTTATAAGGTTGTGTTTTTTTTCTTTGGAGGGGGTTCAACCTTTAATTGGGAATTTTTGTTAGTCATTTTGGCAAAAATATATACTTTCTGAAATTGCAAATGGGGCCAAATTCCAAATAAAAAACATAATACTAGATGTTTTAAGACAAGTCTAGGGGCTGAAATATTTGTTATTTTTAAAACCCCAAATGCCTATGGAGTACCAAATATGGCGAAAATAATTTGTCTTAATGACTTAGTCGACAAATAAAATAAATGTAATAACGACAAACATAGTCATATCCTTCTGAAGGACATTACCAGTGTAAGTACACACAGGCGTAGCTAAAAATGTATAGAATATCAAGTTATTGAGAATTGTATATTTAAATATTGTGCAGTGTATGCTTATAAATGTATTCACTTATTTAGTACATGTATCTGTTATACCATGGCAAGATCAATTTCTGCATTGGTTACAACTTTTAATTACTGATCAAAATTGAATGGACTGGTTATATTGGCGAGTAATGGTTGTTTTGTGCCACTACCATTTCATGTCACTGATATTTGTGTAGGAAAACCTAGTGAGTGATTGGGCATTTTGTCCCACTAATATATATTATAGTAGTAAGTACTATACATGATATGAACATTGAATATCATCTTTTGAATGATGGATATTATGGATGTTATGTTATTGTAAATATATTCAAATATGTTAAAATTTATCTATTACAAAATTGTGTTTCTATGGTCAATATAATTGAAATTAAAGTTTTTCTGACTATTCCTTATGAGTGCTATTCGATTCATTAATTTACCCATATATAAATTATAGGGCGACAATCAAAGGTGCGAAGGTTTCCCAATATGATTCACACCTATATGATATAGTTCACTGTCCACACATGAATATAATTTATCACTGGCAATGTAACTTGGTCATTGTAAACAACACAGTTCATGTTTCGACAGCTCAAACAGCGTGTAAGATGCCCCACTGAGTGGTTTGGATCACGTGACCCGTTATGGCTACAACTGATCTGTTAATCATCATTTAAGTTAATGCATAAATTCTGCAGCGAACCAAGGTATCACAAATACATTTTGCCTGCGTTTAAAAATAAGACTATGTGCTGAATCAGTAAGCAAAGGTAATATTTAATCAAACTGGTGTAAAAGAAGTCTCAACACATTTATTGCTTTTCACCAGAAAAACTTTATTACGCTACTGATCGGGTAATGGTAACTTGACTGTATAACAGGCATTCGTCATTAGTTGGTCAAATTTTTTTTTTTTTTTAATTATCTATTTGTTTTACAAAAAGACTTAGTTTTCTTTGATTGTATTTGATTGTATGATTTGTGTAAATACAGTGTGAATGGCTGTTCAACCGAATCATGCATGTATGTCATGTATTTTCGTGGTAGTCAGATCGAGTCAGGAAAATGTTTTTGCAAGTTTGCTGTTTGATGACCGCTTTACGTTAGACTTGTGCGAACAGGCATCGATTTATTCCTTTAGTACGAAGTCTTCTGCGTTGTTTGAAATAAAGTTTTTGCAAATCGGTTGAAAATTGAGCTTCCGAAATTTACTGGTGTGCCGAAATCATCTTTTCAAGGGTTGTAGTCACATACCATGTATAAATTATAAAAGTAAAAAAAAAATAAACTTACTTTTTTTGGTGGTTAGTTTGTATAACAAATAGATAATTAAAAAAAAAATAAATAAATAAACAACTAATGACAATGCCTGTGGACTGTATTACCCTCCACTATATTTATATTTATTTTCTTATAAATCAGTAAGGTTGCAAATGACAACATTTATTTAAGATACGAAATTCAATTTTATAATAAAAACACAATAGCAGTTATTCGATATTGCAACATATTACCGATAAACTAAATTTAATTTGACCAGGAAATGGACTTGTCCACCATTTTGAAAAATACCTGTGAACGAAATTTCTCACAAAATGTAGACTGTAACGCATCTTTAATAAAGCTGTACAATCGAATGAAATAGGAATCAATAAGGAAATAATGTTACCTAAACTGATCAGCCCGGCGAAAAGAACTCCAAAATATATTAGATTCATTTGGAATTTTATTGCATTTGATTTTGAACTTGTTTACTCTCATGTAGAAAATGGCTAATCAACTGGTTCCCGATTCACATAAGTCCCTACTTGAGCGCGAGTACCAAACAGGTAAAAGTGCTATTGCACTGTAATTAGGCTACACACGACCATTTTAAGAGCTAATTAAAGATTCTACCATTAAAAATAAATAAATATGTTATATATTTATATATATGCTAATATATAAATATAATATATATTATTTCGTCATTATTAAATAAATTTTATTAACTAAATAATCGGCGCTTATACAGGACTTATAAATAGGAGAAATTGGAGTTTTTAGTTAGTTAAAACCAATTTATTTTTGCTCAATTGCATCGAATTCTAATTCGAAGCGAGACGCTTTCGAGTCCGTTTCTTTGGTAGAACCATTACTTGGAGTCTTTGAAGAGATCTTAAGAAGACAAATCCAGTGGGGATCGAACCCGTGATTTCCCAGTCGCTAGGCTGACACCTTGTTAACTACGCCACGTTTTTAAATGTCTTTAGTTAGAATGTACATTCAGAGAGGTCGTAATTTTTGTCGAGCCCGCTTGCGGAGAGCTCGATATTCAAGTAAAGATGGTCGAGTGTATGTGCGTGCGTGTATGCTTGTGTCCGAGATTGTCCGGACAGTAACTATGTCATTCATAATCCTTTTTGAAAAAAACACTTCCCAAAACTGCCGTGTTGGCGTCCCGGAGGCCAAATGATATTCCCGGACGTTCCAGGACCTACAAGGATCGACACGGAGCTACGCAGCGGCTACACGGTTCACATGCCGGATCTATATGGGACTGGGACTTAAAGCGTAAACAAGCTGTTTTTTTTTAACTTACCAAACGACCCCTTATAGTTTGTTCCTACCCTTATTTTTTTTTTCCATGCTAAGTTTTTGGTAATTTTGCTAACATGTGCACTATAATAACAATGAATTTTGCGATCATATTTGCATCGTCCGATCATATTCGGTAAATTAACTTTATAATAGCAAAAATACTATACACAATGAAGGTTAAATATAGGATTTTAACATTTGCTGCCTATGATTGCATCGGGCATCGATAAAAATACGACAAACAAAGTATATTCAACCTACATACCATACTTTTGCGAAATGAAAGCGGAAAAATGATTATTTTTTTTGCATAAATATCCTTTATGCAGTCTCTCCCTATGAGGGCTATGTTTCTATCGAAATAATAGGCGTCGATCCTAAATAAAACGTCGTCATTATTAAAGGAAAAAGGACGAAAACGGAATGCTAATGTGATTATTTATTTTAGTTAAAATATACATACGATCAATTATATGAGTATACCCAGCTTTGTTAGTTTACCAAAGTTGACGAACTTGACCTTGCATCGCCAATTTTTCATGTACTATTTTAAGCCCAACTCATGCATGCATGTATGTCTTGACTGAAAGAAATTAACCGGTCTAACCCGCAACCCCACTCAATAACATTGCATGGACCTTTTCGAGGCAGTAATTGGCCATTTGCCGTAAATAAATGACTCGCCGACAAAAATTCACTCCTGATACTGTTTCTTGAGTTTCATTTTTCCTATATAATTTCATTTTTCCTATATAATTGCCATGAATTTTACATAGATTTTTCTTCTTCTTCTTCTTCTTCTTCTTCTTCTTCTTCTTCTTCTTCTTTATTATTATTATTATTATTATTATTATTATTATTATTATTATTATTATTAATATTTGATGAATTGTGTCTGTTTTCTGTACTGTCACCAAGAGAAAGTTACAACGCAAGAAATTAGTGTATTGTAATCGCGCCTAATTGCCAATTATGTTTTAATTTCACATAAAAAAATATTGAATAAGTATTTTGAATTAATCAATTAATTAACGGAAACATATATAGTTTTATGATGGATTAAAAATTATAATGAAAAATAACCAGTCCTACAGATAACATGACACTTCCTGTCGTCTGCAGTCAGTTCCAGCGCTCAATCCGTAAAGGAAGGATGGAAAAGGCGTAGGAGAATAACAGGTTAATAGATTCTTTGTTTTAATGTGACTTTAAAAGAATAAAAAAAGAAATCAAATGTATTTGTCGCTAAATATTTAAGAATCGAAGCTTTTTGAAACACGAATTGAAGACATTTATTAACAGAAGCCATCAGCCGAACAGGTTCGTTTAAAATGATGGTTACACCGTTATTCGAAGAGAAATTAAAACAAAATAAAATAGAACAGAATTATAACACTCCAAATATTTAAGAAAGGTTTGTTATTTTTGCAATTTTACAATAATTTCCCGAAGCAGTGTTTGGCGCGAAATGACAGACGACAACTTAATGTTGTTGAAACGACATTAATTCACGGGTAAAAGATATATTAATTTAGTTGTTTTATATTGGCATACATACGAAAAACTAAAAAAATAAATAAAAATAAAATAAATTAAGATCAAGCAGATTTCGACAGGTTTTACAACGTTAAAATGTCTGAAAATGGCGATAAGATGCGGACAGTGGTCCATGTTTGCCATTTTGTGCCGTTAACAGATTTCAAAATGGGGTTAATGATTTTATCAATAACCCATGTGTATTTTTTGAATATGTCAAGTTCCTTTTTTAAAGTAATTCTCGTAAAGGATTTTATGCATCAATACAGATGTGTGGACAAAGTGTTTTATTGTCGTTATAACTTACCGACTCTAAAATTTTAATGTATCTCATCTGTCCCAATTTCCTGCATTTTTGTTATACAAAAAAATAAGCATTATTGATTGCAGTTACTAATTAATTTTAAACAATCCAGAAATGATGGAATGTTATGATATAAAAATATACTGTGGTATAGATACTTCTAAGCTAATATGTCGATGTTTGCGTTCTTTTTTCAGACACTATAAACCTTCCAAACCACAGCACATCGCAGCTCGCCATGGTTTTCAACATGGAAAATTGCTGGCTCAAACTTCGAACCGGCTCTCTTACACCAAACGTATGTACATGTTAAACATGTTTTATATTCATGTCCCGGTACACGGAAGTCCGTACATTTTTATTATGACCGTCAGAAAAAAGCTTGTGTATTTCAACGGAGTGTTGAACTATATTGTCTTTTGCAATTCAAACGAATTGTAATATAGTTGCAAGTAAACTTATCTGTATAATATATGCAATGTTTTTATCCACTTGTTGGCATTATTAAAAATATTTTATAAGGTTCGCTATAATGAGAGAATCAGATGTGAACTCTTTTATGCCGTATTTATATTGGTGTGAATGTAATTAAATCTATCATCAACAGGTGTATTCGGAAAAACCCGCATGATTTTGATTTAATGTGACACCTGTTTTACGAAACTCAAATTTCCACATGACTTCGGCCTTATTCATGTACACGAATTTTCAAAGAAAAAATAGTTTAATCGTTAAAAAGTAAATAACAGCAAACAAAAAACAAAAAAACACAATTATAATAACAACACTCAAACGGTTTGTGCATTGAATTTGTTTCAATAAAACAACTAATTATTATTGCAGATGATACAATATAATGCACAATAATGCCCCGTCGCTTTTTGGATACAGTGTCAATTACAGACGAGATGTCATGTTATGCAGTTTCTATATTTGTACTTGCGTGACTCTGCTAATTTGATAACATAATGCTCCAAAATGACACTCGTTCATTTCAACAATGCTAAGCTTTTATGTTCTGAACAATTATAAACATATTTAAGTAATATATATATATGTTAACTCCTCGTCCTCCTCCTCCATTTCCTCCTCGTCGTCGGCGGCTTCGTCGTCGTCATAAAAAATTAATTGTCATCGTCATCGTTATTATCATCGTCATCGTTTAGTTGGCAAGCTTAGTTTCTAGAAAGCTGGACTACGAATCGGAGGATCACGTGTTCTTTTCCCGGCCCGGCCACATAACTTGTGTGGCGATCGGTCATTAAATCCACCAGCCTATGATCCAATTTTTACGTTAATGTCATTATATAGTATTTCACATGGCACTGGTACAACAGCTATCCAATGAAAAGCGTGAGTTTGTTAACTGACAAAACAAACATTATAACCTTTTTTTTCTCTCTTTTTTTTGAATTCCTGTGGATTTACAGTTAAAAGTATTCGCAAATATACAAAATCCTCGGCTCTTTGCGAAATCACGCATGAACGATTCGAGAAAAAAAAACGCAGTTACACAGACAACATGTAAATTGTAACTGTTATACGAAACTATGCTTTGCAAACGTTCTTCTATAGTATATTATTATCCAATTAACACTTTAAGGTTATACATTTTATTATATACCTGCTTCATTTTCCCAAAAAATACAAGTTGTATCAATCGGTAAAATACAACTGCACATTAATAATTCCCGTTTTATGCTACTCGCTAGTTTTCCAATTCCGTATTACCATACTAGCCGGGCTACTTTTAATTACGTCACCTTGAATGCAAAAAATTATAAGAGCATTCTTGGTTAATTATGAACGCTTAAACTCATTTTTTTTAACTTAAATGATTCAAAGTTGTATATAATAAAAGGAATATTACGCAAGTCAATTGTTACAAGTGTTTTCATCAGTCTCGTGGCTTTCGCTATTTCGTATCACACTCGAGGCTCCGCCTCTCGTGAGATACGTCATCACACAAGCCACTCGACTGATACAAACTCATGGAACAATTGACTAGCGTAATATTCCGTATGTATTATGTTATACTAAGTGTCTGATACATAAGGGTCATTGTTTACAGAGGATTTTTCTTTCGCTGGACTGTGGAAACTTCATATATGATGCATATTATTTATAATATAAAAGTGTCTATAACATAAGGTACATTGTTTACAGAATAATGTTTTGCGTTACCTTGGCGGAACGATGGAAGCATGCAGTGACAACAGCAGCACGCGAAGATAAAAGACGCCTGAGAGGTTTGGACTGGTAGAACATGCTGTTAGTTTAAACCTATTTATTTAAGCTCGATTACATCGAAAGCCTAAGGCTTATTTGAAACGCTCTCGAGTCCGTTATCTCGGACTAGAACCAGTACTTGGTGTCTACAGGGAAGATCTCCACTGTGAGAGAACATACTGTTGTGCACTTGTTAGGGGTATAATGACCATCCTATTGTCCTGTCTTTGTATACTGATCTTCAGTTATTTCTAAGAAGTGTACATGTGCACTAATTAGCGCTTTTTGTACATCCGAATAACCACTGTTCATACGGGAACGAAAAATTGAAAACAATTACTTTACATTTATAACATCGTTTTGATAACTAAACGAGCATTTATTTCTTAGAGTGTTTGTTGAACATATTGCGCTTAGCTTTACCATATAAGTCAAACTTATAAATCAGATGCAAACATATTGTTTATGATGCTATTTTAAACTATGGGCGTGATGTATAAATGGCATCATTCTTATTTTGGATATAATTTATTCAATATTACGATGAAGCGTAAAATCTGCAAGACCCTGCAAGTTCCGGTTCCGGTCTTGTGAATTTTACGCGCTAGAAGCGGTGCATAGCATTTACTTTAGATATTTGTTATATAATAAGTATTGTGTGAGTGGGTGTACGGAAGAAACCCCCTGTGAAAAGGGGACTTAATGCATGTGCGTAAAGTGTCGTCCCAGAATAGCCTGTGGAGTCCGGGGAGTTGAACCTGTGAACGTATGGTGAGTAGACGCAGAACCGGGGAGTTGAACCTGTTAACGTATGGTGAGTAGACGCTGTACCGGGGAGTTGAACCTGTGAACGCATAGAGAGCAGACGCTGTATCGGAGGGTGTTGAACCTGGGAACGTATGGTGAGCAGACGCTGTATCGGGGGAGTTGAACCTGTGAACGTATGGTGAGTAGACGCTTTATCGGGGAGTTGAACCTGTGAACGTTTGGTGAGTAGACATTTAATCGGGGAGTTGAACCTGTGAACACATGGTGAGTAGATACTGTATCGGAGAGTTGAACCAGGGAAGGTATGGTGAGAAGACGCTGTATCGAGAAGTTGAACCTGTGAACGTATTTTGAGTAGACGCTGTATCGGGGAGTTGAACATTGGAACGTATGGTGAGTAGACGCTGTATCGGGGAGTTGAACCTGTGAACATATGGTGAGTAGACGCTTTATCGGGGAGTTGAACCTGTGAACGTATAGTGAGTAGACGCTGTATCGGAGAGTTGAATCTAAGATCACATGGTGAGTAGACGCTGTATCGTTGAGTTGAACCTAAGATCACATGGTGAGTAGACGCTATATCGGGAAGTTGAACCTGTGAACGTGTAGTGAGTACACGCTGTATCGGGGAGTTGAACCTGTGATCGTATGGTGAGTAAACGCGGTATCGGGGAGTTGAACCTGTGAACGTATCGTGAGTAGACGCTGTATCGGGGAGTTGAACCTAAGATCACATGCTGAGTAGACGCTGTACCGGGGAGTTGAACCTGTGAACATATGGTGAGTAGACGCTTTATCGGGGAGTTGAACCTGTGAACGTATAGTGAGTAGACGCTGTATCGGAGAGTTGAATCTAAGATCACATGGTGAGTAGACGCTGTATCGTTGAGTTGAACCTAAGATCACATGGTGAGTAGACGCTATATCGGGAAGTTGAACCTGTGAACGTGTAGTGAGTACACGCTGTATCGGGGAGTTGAACCTGTGATCGTATGGTGAGTAAACGCGGTATCGGGGAGTTGAACCTGTGAACGTATCGTGAGTAGACGCTGTATCGGGGAGTTGAACCTAAGATCACATGCTGAGTAGACGCTGTACCGGGGAGTTGAACCTGTGAACATATGGTGAGTAGACGCTTTATCGGGGAGTTGAACCTGTGAACGTATAGTGAGTAGACGCTGTATCGGAGAGTTGAATCTAAGATCACATGGTGAGTAGACGCTGTATCGTTGAGTTGAACCTAAGATCACATGGTGAGTAGACGCTATATCGGGGAGTTGAACCTGTGAACGTATAGTGAGTACACGCTGTATCGGGGAGTTGAACCTGTGATCGTATGGTGAGTAAACGCGGTATCGGGGAGTTGAACCTGTGAACGTATCGTGAGTAGACGCTGTATCGGGGAGTTGAACCTAAGATCACATGCTGAGTAGACGCTGTACCGGGGAGTTGAACCTGTGAACATATGGTGAGTAGACGCTTTATCGGGGAGTTGAACCTGTGAACGTATAGTGAGTAGACGCTGTATCGGAGAGTTGAATCTAAGATCACATGGTGAGTAGACGCTGTATCGTTGAGTTGAACCTAAGATCACATGGTGAGTAGACGCTATATCGGGGAGTTGAACCTGTGAACGTATAGTGAGTACACGCTGTATCGGGGAGTTGAACCTGTGATCGTATGGTGAGTAAACGCGGTATCGGGGAGTTGAACCTGTGAACGTATCGTGAGTAGACGCTGTATCGGGGAGTTGAACCTAAGATCACATGGTGAGTAGACGCTGTATCGGGGAGTTGAACCTAAGATCACATGGTGAGTAGACGCTATATCGGGGAGTTGAACCTGTGAACGTATGGTGAGTAGACGCTGTATCGGGGAGTTGAACCTAAGATCACATGGTGAGTAGACGCTGTATCGGGGAGTTGAACCTAAGATCACATGGTGAGTAGACGCTGTATCGGGGAGTTGAACCTAAGATCACATGGTGAGTAGACGCTGTATCGGGGAGTTGAACCTAAGATCACATGGTGAGTAGACGCTGTATCGGGGAGTTGAACCTAAGATCACATGGTGAGTAGACGCTGTATCGGGGAGTTGAACCTAAGATCACATGGTGAGTAGACGCTGTATCGGGGAGTTGAACCTAAGATCACATGGTGAGTAGACGCTGTATCGGGGAGTTGAACCTAAGATCACATGGTGAGTAGACGCTGTATCGGGGAGTTGAACCTAAGATCACATGGTGAGTAGACGCTGTATCGGGGAGTTGATCCTAAGATCACATGGTGAGTAGACGCTATATCGGGGAGTTGAACCTAAGATCACATGGTGAGTAGACGCTATATCGGGGAGTTGAACCTGAGATCACATGGTGAGTAGACGCTGTATCGGGGAGTTGAACCTAAGATCACATGGTGAGTAGACGCTGTATCTGAGAGTTGAACCTGTGAACGTATGGTGAGTAGACACTTAATCGGGGAATTGAACCTGTGAACGCATGGTGAGTAGATACTGTATCGGGGAGTTGAACCTGTGAACGTATAGTTAGTAGACGCTATATCGGAGAGTTGAACCTGTGAACGTATGGTGAGTAGACGCTGTATCGGGGAGTTGAACCTAAGATCACATGGTGAGTAGACGCTGTATCGGAGAGTTGATCCTAAGATCACATGGTGAGTAGACGATATATCGGGGAGTTGAACCTAAGAAAACATGGTGAGTAGACGCTGTATCGGGGAGTTGAACCTAAGATCACATGGTGAGTAGACGCTATGTCGGGGAGTTGAACATGTGAACGTATGGTGAGTAAACACTGTACCGGGGAGTTGAACCTAAGATCACATGGTGAGTAGACGCTGTATCGGGGAGTTGAACCTGTGAAAGTATGGTGAGAAGACGCTGTATCGGGCAGTTGAACCTAAGATCACATAGTGAGTACAAGCTGTATCTGAGAGTTGATCCTGTGAACGTATGGTGAGTAGACGATGTACCGGGGAGTTGAACCTAAGATCACATGCCGAGTAGACGCTGTATCGAGGAGTTGATCCTAAGATCACATGGTGAGTAGACGCTATATCGGGGAGTTGAATCTAAGATCACATGGTGAGTAGACGCTATATCGGGGAGTTGATCCTAAGATCACACGGTGATTGGACGCTATATCGGGGAGTTGAACCTACGATCACATAGTGAGTAGACGCTGTATCGGGGAGATCAACCTAGGATCACATGGTGAGTAGACGCTATATCGGGGAGATGATCCTAAGATCACATGGTGAGTAGACGCTATATCGGTGAGTTGAACTAAGATCACATGGAGAGTAGCCACTGAATCGGGGAGTTGAACCTAAGATCACATGGTGAGTACACGCTGTATCGACGGGGTTGATCATAAGTTCACATGGTGAGTACACGCTATATCGGGGAGATGAACCTAAGATCACATGGTAAGTAGACGCTATATCGTGGAGATGAACCTAAGATCACATGGTGAGTAGACGCTGTATCGGGGAGATGATCCTAAGATCAACTGTTGAGGAGACGCTATATCGGGGAGTTGAACCTAAGATCACATGTTGAGGAGACGCTATTTCGGGGAGTTGAACCTAAGATCACATGGTGAGTAGACACTGTATTGGAGAGTTGAACCTAAGATCACATGGTGAGTAGACACTGTTTTTGGGAGATGAACCTAAGATCACATGGTGAGTAGACACTATATTGGGGAGATGAACCTAAGATAACATGGTAAGTAGACGCTGTATCGGGGAGATGAACTTAAGATCACATGGTGAGTAGACGCTGTATCGGGGAGTTGAACTGTGAACGTATAGTGAGTAGATGCTATATTGGGGAGATGAAGCTAAGATCACATGTTGAGGAGACGCTATATCGGGGAGTTGAACCTAAGATCACATGGTGAGTAGACAATGTATTGGGGATTTGAATCTAAGATCACATGGCGAGTAGACACTGTTTTGGGGAGATGAACCTAAGATCACATGGTGAGAAGACGATGTACCGGGGAGTTGAAACCAAGATCACATGGTGAGTAGACGCTATATCGGGGAGTTGATCCTAAGATCAAATGTTGAGGAGACACTGTATTGGGTAGTTGAACCTAAGATCACATGCTGAGTAGACGCTGTATCGGGGAGTTGAAATGTGAACGTATAGTGAGTAGACGCTGTATCGGGGAGTTGAACCTGTGAACGTATATGGTGAGTAGACGCTATATCGGGGAGTTGAAGCTCAGATCTCATGGTGAGTAGACGCTGTATCGGGGAGGTGAACTGTGAACGTATAGTGAGTAGACGCTGTATCGGGGAGTTGAACCTGTGAAAGTATAGTGAGTAGACGCTGTATCGGGGAGTTCAACCTAAGATCACACGGTGAGTAGACGCTGTATCGGGGAGACGAACCTTTGAACGTATAGTGAGTACACGCTATATCGGGGACTTGAACCTGTGAACGTATAGTGAGAAGACGCTGTATCGGCGAGTTGAACCTGTCAACGTATAGAGAGTAAACGCTGTATCGGCGGGTTGGACCTTTGAACGTATAGTGAGTAGACGCTATGTCGGGGAGTTGAACCTGAGATCACATGGTGAGCAGACGCTGTATCGGGAAGTTGAACCTAAGATCACATGGTGAGTAGACACTGTATCGGGGAGTTGAACCTGGGAACGTATAGTGAGTAGACGCTGTATCGGAGAGTTGAACCTAAAATCACATGGTGAATAGACGCTGTATCGGGGAGTTGAACCTAAGATCACATAGTGAGTAGACACTGTATCGGGGAGTTAAACCTGTGAACGTATAGTGAGTAGACGTTGTATCGGGGAGTTGAACCTGTGAACGTATGGTGAGTAGACGCTATATCGGGGAGTTGAACCTAGGATCACATGGTGAGTAGACGCTGTATCGGGGAGTTGAACTGTGAACGTATAGTGAGTAGATGCTATATTGGGGAGATGAACCTAAGATCACTTGGTGAGTAGACGCTGTATCGGGAAGTTGAACTGTGAACGTATAGTGAGTAGACGCTGTATCGGATAGTTGAACATGTAAACGTACATGGTGAGTAGACGCTATATCAGGTAGTTGAACCTAAGATCTCATGGTGAGTAGACGCTGTATCGGGGAGGTGAACTGTGAACGTATGGTGAGTAGACGATGTACCGGGGAGTTGAACCTAAGATCACATGCTGAGTAGACGCTGTATCGAGGAGTTGATCCTAAGATCACATGGTGAGTAGACGCTGTATCGGGGAGTTGATTCTAACATCACATGGTGAGTAGACGCTATATCGGGGAGTTGAACCTAAGATCACATGGTGAGTAGACACTGTATCGGGGAGTTAAACCTGTGAACGTATGGTGAGTAGACACTTAATCGGGGAGTTGAACCTGTGAACGCATGGTGAGTAGATACTGTATCGGGGAGTTGAACTTGTGAACGTATAAAAAGAAGACGCTATATCGGGGAGTTGAACCTGTGAACGTATAGTGAGTAAACGCTGTATCGGATAGTTAGGCCTTTGAACGTATAGTGAGTAGACGCTTTATCGGGGAGTTGAACCTGAGATCACATGGTGAGCAGACGCTGTATCGGGGAGTTGAACCTAAGATCACATGGTGAGTAGACACTGTATCGGGGAGTTGAACCTGGGAACGTATAGTGAGTAGACGCTGTATCGGTAAGTTGAACATAAGATCACATGGTGAGTAGACGCTGTATCGGGGAGTTGAACTTAAGATCACATGGTGAAAAGACGCTGTATCGGGGAGTTGAACCTAAGATCACATAGTGAGTAGACACTGTATCGGGGAGTTGAACCTGTGAACGTATAGTGAGTAGACGTTGTATCGGGGAGTTGAACCTGTGAACGTATGGTGAGAAGACTCTTTATTGGGGAGTTGAACCTAAGTTCACATGGTGAGTAGACGCTATATCGGGAAGTTGAACCTATGAACGTATGGTGAGTAGACACTGTATCGAGGAGTTTAATATGTGAACGTATGTTGAGAAGACGCAATATCGAGGAGTTGAACGTTTGAACGTATAGTAAGTAGACGCTGTATCGGTGAGTTGAACCTAAGATCACATGGTGAATATACGCTGTATCGGAGAGATGAACCTGGGAACGTATTGTGAGTACACGCTATATCGGGGAATTTAACCTGTGAACGTATGGTGAGTAGACGCTATATCCGAGATTTGAACCTAAGATCACATGCTGACTAGACGCTGTATCGGGGAGTTGAACCAGTGAACGTATGGTGAATAGACGCTGTATCGGAGAGTTGAACCTGGGAACGTATGGTGAGTAGAAGCTCTATCCGGGAGTTGAACCTGGAAACGTATGGTGAGTAGACGCTGTATCGGAGAGTTGAACATGTGAACGTATACTGAGTAGACGCTATATCGGGGAGTTGAACCTAACATCACATGGTGAGTAAACGCTGTAACGGGGAGTTGAACCTGTGAACGTATAGTGAGTATACGCTGTATCGAGGAGTTGAACCTGTGAACGTATGGTGAATAGACGCTGTATCGGGGCGTTGAACCAAAGATCATACGGTGAGTTGACGCTATATCGGAGAGTTGAACCTAAGATCACATGGTGAGTACAGGCTGTATCGGGGAGTTGAACCTGTGAACGTGTGGTGAGTAGACGCTGTACCGGGGAGTTGAACCTTTGAACGTATGGTGAGTAGACGCTGTATCGGGGAGTTGAACCTAAGATCACATGGTGAGTAGACACTGTATCGGGGAGTTGAACCTGCGAACGTATGGTGAGTAGACACTGTACCGGGGAGTTGAACCTAAGATCACATGGTGAGTACACGATGTGCCGGGGAGTTGAACCTTAGATCACATGGTGAGTAGACGCTGTATCGGGGAGATGATCCTAAGATCACATTGTGAGTAGACACTATATCGGGGAGTTGAACCTAAGATCACATGGTGAGTAGACACTGTATCGGGGAGTTGAACCTGTGAACGTATAGTGAGTAGGTGCTATATTGGGGAGATGAACCTAAGATCACATGGTGACTAGCCGCTGTATCGGGGAGTTGAACTTTGAACGTATAGTGAGTAGACGCTGTATCGGTGAGTTTAACCTGTAAACTTATATGGTGAGTAGACGCTATATCGGGGAGTTGAACCTAAGATCACATGGTGAGTAGACACTGTTTCGAGGAGTTGAACTGTGAACGTATAGTGATTAGACGCTTTATCGGGGGGTTGAACCTAAGATCACATGGTGAGTAGCCACTGTACCGGGGAGTTGAACCTTTGAACGTATAGTGAGTAGACGCTATATCGGGGAGTTGAACCTTTAAACGTATAGTGAGTAGACGTTGTATCGGGGAGTTGAACCAGTAAACGTATGGTGAGTAGAAGGTATATCGTGTAGTTGAACCTGAGATCACATGGTGAGTAGACGCTGTATCGAGGGGTTGAACTGTGAACGTATAGTGAGTAGACGCTGTATCGATGGGTTGAACCTGTGGACGTATATGGTGAGTAGACGCTATATCCGGGAGTTGAACCTAAGATCACATGGTGAGTAGACACTGTATCGGAAAGTTGAACTGTAAACGTATAGTGATTAGACGCTGTATCGAGGAGTTGAACCTGTGAAAGTATAGTGAGTAGACGCTGTATCGGGAACTGAACCTAAGATCACATGGTGAGTAGACACTGTACCGGGGAGTTGAACATTTGAACGTATAGTGAGTAGACGCTATATCGAGGAGTTTAACATGTGAACGTATAGTGAGTAGACGCTGTATCGGGTAGTTTAACCTGTGAACGTATAGTGAGTAGACGCTGTATCGGAGAGTTGAACCTTAGAAAACATGGTGAGAAGACGCTGTATCGGGGAGTTGAACCTAAGATCACATGGTGAGTAGACACTGTATCGGAGACTTGAGCCTGGGAACGTTTAGTGAGTAGACGCTGTATCGGGGAGTTGAACCTAAGATCACATGGTGAGTAGATGCTGTATCGGGGAGTTGAACCTAAGATCACATGGTGAGTAGACGCTGTATCGGGGAGTTGAACCTAAGATCACATCGTGAGTAGACACTGTATCGAAAATAGAACCTGTGAACGTATGGTGAGTAGAGGCTGTATCGGGGGAGTTGAACATGTGGACGTATGGTGAGTAGACACTGTATCGGAGAGTTGAACCTGTGAACGCATAGTGAGTAGACGCTGTATCGGCGAGTTGAACCTAAGATCACATGGTGAGTAGACGCTGTATCGGGGAGTTGAACCTGGGAACGTATGGTGAGTAGACGTTATATCGGGGAGTTGAACGTGTGAACGTATGGTGAGTGGAGCTATATCGGGGAGTTGAACCTAACATCACATGCTGAGTAGACGCTCTATCTGTTAATTGAACCTGGGAACGTATGGTGAGTAGACGCTGTATCGGGGGAGTTGAACCTGGAAACGAATGGTGAGTAGACGCTGTATCAGGGAGTTGAACCTGTAAACGTATAGGGATAAGATACTATAGTTAACCCTGTGAACGTTTGGTGAGTAGACGCTGTATCGGGGGAGTTGATCCTGTGAACGTTTATTGAGTAGACGCTATATCGGGGAGTTGAACCTAATATCAAATGGTGAGTAGACGCTGTAACGGGGAGTTGAACCTGTAAACGTATAGTGAGTAGTCGCTATATCGGGGAGTTGAACCTGTCTACGTATAGTGAGTAGACGCTATATCGGGGAGTTGAACCTTTGAACATATGGTGAGTAGACGCTGTATCGAGGGAGTTGAACCTGTGAACGTATAGTGAGTAGACGCTATATCGGGGAGATGAATATGTGAAAGTATGGTGAGTAGACGTTGTAACGAGAGAGTTGAACCTAAGATCACATGGTGAGTAGACGATATATCGGGGACTTGAACCTGTAAACGTAAAGCGTGTAGACGCTATATCGGAGGAGTTTAACCTGTGAACGTATAGTGAATATACGCTTTATCGGGGGAGTTGAACCAGTGAACGAATAGTGAGTAGACGCTATATCGGGGAGTTGAACCGGTGAACGTATAGTGAGTAGACGCTATATCGGGGAGTTGAACCTGTGAACGCATAGTGAGTAGACGCTGTATCGGGGAGTTTAATCTTTGGCGAATATGGAGTAGACGCTTTATCGGGGGAGTTGAACCTAAGATCATATGCTGAGTAGACGCTATATCGGGAAGTTGAACCTAAGATCACATGGTGAGTAGACGCTGTATCGGGGAGTTGAACCTAAGATCACATGGTGAGTACACGCTGTATCGGGGAGTTCAACCTGGGAACGTATGGTGAGTAGACGCTATATCGGGGAGTTGAACCTGTGAATGTATGGTGAGTAGATGTATATCGAGGAGTTGAACCTAAGATCACATGCTGAGTAGACGCTGTATCGGGAAGTTGAATCTGAACGTATGGTGAGTAGACGCTATATCGGGGAGTTGAACCTAAGATCACATGATGGGTAGACGATGTATCGGGGAGTTTAACCTGTGAACGTATGGTGAGTAGACACTGTATCGAGGAGTTGAAAATCGGAACGTATGGTGAGTAGACACTGTATCGGGGAGTTGAACCTGGAAACGTATGGTGAGTAGACGCTGTATCGGGGAGTTGAACCTGTGAACGTATAGTGAGTAGACGCTATATCGGGAAGTTGAACCTGTGAACGTATGGTGAGAAGATGCTGTATCGGGGGAGTTGAACCTGTAAACGTATAGTGAGTAGACGCTATATCGGGAAGTTGAACCTAAGATCACATGGTGAGTAGTCGCTATATCGGGGAGTTGAACCTGTAAACGTATAGTGAGTACACGCTATATCGGGGAGTTGAACCTTTGAATAAACTTTGAGTAGACGCTGTATCGGGGAGTTGAACCTAAGATCACATGGTGAGTAGACGCTGTATCGGAGAGTTGAACCTAAGATCACATGGTGAGTACACGCTGTATCGGGGGAGTTGAACATGTGAACGTATGGTGAGTAGACGCTGTATCGGGGAGTTGAACCTTTGAACGTATGGTTAGTAGACGCTGTATCGGGGAGTTGAACCTAATCTCACAAGGTGAGTAGACACTGTATCGGGGGGTTGAATCTGGGAACGTATGGTGAGAAGACACTGTACCGGGGAGTTGAACCTAAGATCACATGGTGAGTACACGATGTACCGGGGAGTTGAACCTAAGATCATATGGTGAGTAAACGCTGTATCTGGGAGTTGAACCTAAGATCATATGGTGAGTAGACACTGATTCGGGGAGTTGAACCTGTTAAAGTATAGTGAGTAGACGCTGTATAGGGAAGTTGAACCTTTGAACGTATGGCGAGGAGACACTGTATCGGGGAGATGAACCTAATATCACATGGTGAGTAGACGTTATATCGGGGAGTTGAACCTAAGATCACATGGTGAGTAGACGCTGTACCGGGGAGTTGAACCTAAGATCACATGGTGAGTAGACGCTGTATCGAGCAGTTGATCCTAAGATCACATGGTGAGTAGACGCTGTATCGAAGGAGTTGAACCTGTGAACGTATGGTGAGTAGACGCTGTATCGGGGGAGTTGAACTTGGGAACGTATGGTGAGTAGACGCTGTATCGAGGAATTGAACCTGTGAACGTATGGTGAGTAGACGCTGTATCGGGGGAGTTGAACCTGGGAACGAATAGTAAGTAGACGCTGTATCGGGGAGTTGAACCTGTGAACGTATAGTGCTTAGACGCTATATGGGGGAGTTGAACCTGTAAACGTATGGTGAGTAGATGCTGTATCGGGGGAGTTGAACATGTGAACGTATAGTGAGTAGACGCTATATCGGGGAGTTGAACCTAATATCACATGGTGAGTAGACGCTGTATCGGGGGAGTTGAACCTGTAAACATATATTGATTAGTCGCTATATCGGGGAGTTGAACCTGTCTACGTATATTGAGTAGACGCTATATCGGGGAGTTGAACCTGTAAACATTGGTGAGTAGACGCTGTATCGGGCAAGTTGAACATGTGAACGTATAGTGAGTGAACGCTTTATCGGTGAGTTGAACCTGTGAACGTATGGTGAGTAGACGCTGTATCGAGGGGAGTTGAACCTAAAATCACATGGTGAGTAGACGATATATCGGGAGTTGAACCTGTAAACGTAAAGCGAGTAGACGCTTTATCGGGGGAGTTGAACCTGTGAACGTATAGTGAATATACCCTATATTGAGGGAGTTGAACCAGTGGACGTATAGTGAGTAGACGTAATATCGGGGAGTTGAACCTGTGAACGTATAGTTAGTAGACGCTATATCCGGGAGTTGAACCTGTGAACGTATAGTGAGTAGACGCTGTATCGTGGAGTTGAACCTTTGGCGAATGGTGAGTAGACGCAATATCGGGGGAGTTGAACCTAAGATCATATGGTGAGTAGACGCTATATCGGGGAGTTGAACCTAAGATCACATGGTGAATACACGCTGTATCGAAGAGTTGAACCTAAGATCACATGGTGAGTACACGCTGTATCGGGGAGTTCAACCTGGAAACGTATGGTGAGTAGACGCTATATCGGGGAGTTGAACATGTGAACGTATGGTGATTAGACGCTATATCGGAGAGTTGAACCTAAGTTCACATGCTGAGTAGACGCTGTATCGGAGAGATGAACCCGTGAACGTGTGGTGAGTAGACGCTATATCGTGGAGTTGAACCTAAGATCACATGCTGAGTAGACGCTGTATCGGGGAGTTGAATCTGTGCACGTATGGTGAGTAGGCGATGTATCGGGGAATTGAACCTGGGAACGTATGGTGAGTAGACGCTGTATCGGGGGAGTTGAACCTAGAAACGTGTGGTGAGTAGACGCTGTATCGGGGAGTTGAACCTGTGAACGTATAGTGAGTAGACGCTATATCGGGGAGTTGAACCTAAGGTCACATGGTAAGTAGACGCTTTATCGTGGAGTTGAACCTCTGAATGTATAGTGAGTAGACGCTGTATCGGCGAGTTGAACCTTTGAACGTATGGTGAGTAGACGCTGTATCGGGGAGTTCAACCTTAGATCTGATGGTGAGTAGACGCTATATAGGGGAGTTGAACCTAAGATCACATGGTGAGTAGACGCTGTACCGGGGAGTTGAACCTAAGATCAAATGGTGAGTAGACGCTGTATCGGGGATACGAACCTTTGAACGTATAGTGAGTACACGCTATATCGGGGACTTGAACCTGTGAACGTATAGTGAGAAGACGCTGTATCGGGAAGTTGAACCTGTGAACGTATAGAAAGAAGACGCTATATCGGGGAGTTGAACCTGTGAACGTATAGTGAGTAAACGCTGTATCGGAGAGTTGGACCTTTGAACGTATAGTGAGTAGACGCTATATCGGGGAGTTGAACCTGAGATCACATGGTGAGTAGACACTGTATCGGAGAGTTGAACCTGGGAACGTATAGTGAGTAGACGCTGTATCGGAAAGTTGAACCTAAGACCACATGGTGAGTAGACGCTGTATCGGGGAGTTGAACTTATTATCCCATGGTGAATAGACGCTGTATCGGGGAGTTGAACCTAAGATCACATAGTGAATAGACACTGTATCGGGGAGTTGAACCTGTGAACGTACAGTGAGTAGACGTTGTTTCGGGGAGTTCAACCTGGGAACGTATGGTGAGTAGACGCTATATCGGGGAGTTGAACCTAAGTTCACATGGTGAGTAGACGCTATATCGGGGAGTTGAACCTATGAACGTATGGTGAGTAGACACACAATCGAGGAGTTTAACCTGTGACGTATGTTGAGAAGACGCAATATCGAGGAGTTGAACGTGTGAACGTATAAGTGAGAAGACCCTGTATCGGAGAGTTGAACCTAAGATCACTTGGTGAGTATACGCTGTATCGGGGAGATGAACCTGGGAACGTATGGTTAGTACACGCTATATCGGGGAATTTAACCTGTGAACGTATGGTGAGTAGACGCTATATCCGTGAGTTGAACCTAAGTTCACATGCTGACTAGACGCTGTATCGGAGAGTTGAACCAGTGAACGTATGGTGAGTAGACGCTGTATCGGGGAGTTGAACCTGGGAACGTATGGTGAATAGACGCTCTATCCGGGAGTTGAACCTGGAAACGTATGGTGAGTAGACGCTGTATCGGGGAGTTGAACCTCTGAACGTATAGTGAGTAGACGCTATATCGGGGAGTTGAACCTAACATCACATGGTGAGTAGACGCTGTAAGGGGGAGTTGTACCTGTGAACGTATAGTGAGTATACGCTGTATCGGGGAGTTGAACCTGTGAACGTATGGTGAATAGACGCTGTATCGGGGAGTTGAACCTAAGATCATATGGTGAGTTGACGCTGTATCGGTGAGTTGAACCTAAGATCACATGGTGAGTACACGCTGTATCGGGGAGTTGAACCTGTGAACGTATGGTGAGTAGACGCTGTACCGGGGAGTTGAACCTTTGAACGTATGGTGAGCAGACGCTGTACCGGGGAGTTGAATCTAAGATCACATGGTGAGTAGACACTGTATCGGGGAGTTGAACCTGCGAACGTATGGTGAGTAAACACTGTACCGGGGAGTTGAACCTAAGATCACATGGTGAGTACACGATGTACCGGAAAGTTGAACCTTAGATCACATGGTGAGTAGACGCTGTATCGGGAAGCTGATCCTTCGATCACATTGTGAGTAGACACTATATCGGGGAGTTGAACCTATGATCACATGGTGAGTAGACACTGTATCGAGGAGTTGAACCTTAGATCACATGGTGAGTAGACGTTGTACCGGGAAGTTGAACCTAAGATCAGATGGTGAGAAGACGCTGTATCGGGGAGTTGATCCTAAGATCACACGTTGAGTAGACGCTGTATCGAGGGAGTTGAACCTGCGAACGTATGGTGAGTAGACGCTGTATCGGGGGAGTTGAACTTGGAAACGTATGGTGAGTAGACGCTGTATCGAGGAAGTGAACAACCTGGGAACGTATGGTGAGTAGACACTGTATCGGGGGAGTTGAACCTGGGAACGAATGGTGAGTAGACGCTTTATCGGGGAGTTGAAAATGTGAACGTTTAGTGATTACACGCTATAAAGGGGAGTTGAACCTGTGAACGTATGGTGAGTAGATGCTGTATCGGGGGAGTTGAATCTGTGAACGTATAGTGAGTAGACGCTTTATCGGGGAGTTGAACCTAATATCACATGGTGAGTAGACGGTGTATCGGAGAGTTCAACCTGTGAACGTATAGTGAGAAGACACTGTATTGAGAGTTGAACTTATGAACGTATGGTGAGTAGACACTGTATGGGGGGGGATGAACCTGTGGATGTATGGTGAGTAGACGCCGTATCGGGGGAGTTTTACGTTTTAAATTATAGTGAGTAGACGCTGTATCTGGGGAGTTGAACCTGGGAACGAATGGTGAATAGACGCTGTATCGAGGAGTAGAACATTTGAATGTATGGTGAGTAGACGCTGTATCGTGGAGTTGAACCTAAGACTACATGGTGAGTAGACGCTGTATCGGGGAGTTGAACCTAAGATCACATGGCGAGTAAACACTGTATCGGGGAGTTGAACATGTGAACGTATGGTAAGCAGACGCTGTATGGGGGGAGTTGAACCTGGGAACGTATAGTGATAAGACGCTATATCGGGGAGTTGAGCCTGTTAACGTATGGAGAGTAGACGCTGTATCGGAGAGTTGAACCTGTGAACGTAAAGTGAGTAGACGCTATATCGGGGAGTTGAACCTGTGAACGTATGGTGAGTAGACGCTGTATCGGAGAGTTGAACCTTAGATCACATGGTGAGTAGACGCTGTATCGAGCAGTTTAACCTGTGAACGAATTATGAGTAGACACTGTATCGGGGAGTTGAACCTTTGAACGTATAGTGAGTAGACGCTTTATCGGGGATTTGAACCTAAGATCACATGGTGAGTAGACGCTATATCGGGACTTGAACCTTAGATCACATGGTGAGTGGACGCTTTATCGGGGAGTTGAACCTAAGTTCACATGGTGAGTAGACGCTATATCCGGGAGTTGAACTTAAGATCACATGGTGAGTAGACGCTGTATCGCNGCTGACGGTGATGCTGTTGGTGATGCTGACGGTGATGCTGTTGGTGATGCTGACGGTGAATATGTTGGTGATGCTGACGGTGATGCTGCTGGTGATGCTGTTTGTGATGCTGACGGTAATGGTGTTGGTGATACTGCTGGTGATGCTATTGGTGATGCTGACGGTAATGATGTTGGTGATGCCGACGGGGATGCTGACGGTGATGCTGATGGGGATGCTGACGCTAATACTGACGGTGATGATGTTGGTGATGGTGTTGGTAATATTGCTGGTGATGCTGACCGTGATGCTGATGGGGATGGTGACGCTAATGCTGACGGTGATGATGTTGGTGATGATGTTGGTGATGCTGACGGTGATGCTGCTGGTGTTGCTGACCGTGATGCTGACGGGGATGCTGACGCTAATGCTGACGGTGATGATGTTGGTGATGATGATGTTGGTGATGCTGCTGGGGATGCTGACGCTAATGCTGACGGGTATGATGTTGGTGATGCTGCTGGGGATGCTGTTGGTGATGCTGCTGGTGATGCTGACGGTGATGATGATGGTGTTGATGTTGCTGATGCTGTTGGTGATGCTGATGGTGATGCTGCTGATATTGATGATGATGGTGATGCTGCTGGTGATGATGATGGTGATGATGATGGTGATGATGATGGTGATGATGATGGTGATGATGATGGTGATGATGATGGTGATGCTGCTGGTGATGATTTTGGTGATGATGATGGTGATGATGATGGTGATGATGATGGTGTTGATGATGGTGCTGATGATGTTGATGATGATGGTGATGCTGCTGGTGATGATTTTGGTGATGATGTTGGTGATGCTGACGGTGAATATGTTGATGATGCTGCTGGTTGTGCTGTTGGTGATGCTGACGGTGATGCTGATGGTGATGCTGTTGGTGATGCTGACGGTGATGCTGTTGGTCATGTTGATGGTGATGCTGTTGGTGATGCTGATATCGATGCAGACGGTGATGCTGTTGGTGATGCTGACGGTGATGCTGTTGGTGATGCTGACGGTGAATATGTTGGTGATGCTGACGGTGATGCTGCTGGTGATGCTGTTGGTGATGCTGCTGGTGATGCTGTTTGTGATGCTGACGGTAATGGTGTTGGTGATACTGCTGGTGATGCTATTGGTGATGCTGACGGTAATGATGTTGGTGATGCTGACGGGGATGCTGACGGTGATGCTGATGGGGATGCTGACGCTAATGCTGACGCTGATGATGTTGGTGATGGTGTTGGTAATGCTGCTGGTGATGCTGACCGTGATGCTGATGGGGATGTTGACGCAAATGCTGACGGTGATGATGTTGGTGATGCTGTTGGTGATGCTGACGGTGATGCTGCTGGTGTTGCTGACCGTGATGCTGACGGGGATGCTGACGCTTATGCTGACGGTGATGATGTTGGTGATGATGATGTTGGTGATGCTGCTGGGGATGCTGACGCTAATGCTGACGGTGATGATGTTGGTGATGCTGCTGGGGATGCTGTTGGTGATGCTGACGGTGATGATGATGGTATTGATGTTGCTGATGCTGTTGGTGATGCTGCTGGGGATGCTGCTGGTGATGCTGACGGTGATGATGACGGTTATGCTGTTGCTGTTGGTGATGCTGATGGTAATGATGTTGGTGATGCTGACGGTGATGCTGTTGGGGATGCTGTTGGTGATGCTTACGGTGATGATTATGGTGATGCTAATGGTGATGCTAACAGCGATGTTGATTGTGATGCTGACCGTGATGCTGTAAGTGATGCTGTTGCTGATGCTGTTGCTGATGCTGATGGTGATGCTGTTGTTGATGCTGTTGCTGATTGTTGCTGTTGGTGATGCTGATGGTGATGCTGTTGGTGATGCTGATGGTGATGCTGTTCGGGATGCTGTTGCTGATGGTGATGCTGTTGCTGATGCTGTTGGTGATGCTGATGGTGATGCTGTTGGGGATGCTGCTGGGGATGCTGTTCGGGATGCTGTTGCTGATGGTGATGCTGTTGGTGATGCTGATGGTGATGCTGTTGCTGATGCTGTTGCTAATGCTGTTGGTGATGCTGCTGGGGATGCTGCTGGTGATGCTGTTGGTAATGATGTTGTTGATGCTGACGGTAGTACTGACGGTGATGATGTTGGTGATGCTGTTGGTGATGCTGTTTGTGATGATGATTGTGATGCTGGCGGTGATGCTGATGGTGATGATGTTGGTGATGCTGACGGTAATGCTGACGGTGATGTTGTTGGTGATGCTGACGGTGATGCTGACGGTGAATATGTTGGTGATGCTGATGGTGATGCTGCTGGTGATGCTGCTGGTGCTGCTGCTGGTGATGTTGTTTGTGATGCTGCTGGTGATGCTGTTGGTGATGCTGCTGGTGATGCTGACGATGATGCTGACGGTGAATATGTTGGTGATGCTGCTGGTGATACTGATGGTGATGATGCTGGTGATGATGATGGTGATGCTGACGGTGATGCTGTTGGTGATGCTGACGGTGAATATGTTGGGGATGCTGTTGGTGATGCTGCTGGTAATGATGATGGTGATGCTGACGGTGATGCTGTTGGTGATGCTGACGATGAATATGTTGGTGATGTTGTTGGTGATGCTGCTGGTGATGCTGTTTGTGATGCTGTTTCTGATGCTGACGGTTATGATGTTGGTGATACTGCTGGTGATGCTATTGGTGATGCTGACCGTAATGATGTTGGTGATGCTGCTGGTGATGCTGTTGGTGATGCTGCTGGTGATGCTGTTGCTGATTCTGACAGTGATGCTGTTGGTGATGCTGTTGGTGATGCTGCTGGTGATGCTGTTGGTGATGCTGTTTCTGATGCTTACGGTAATGATGTTGGTGATACTGCTGGTGATGCTATTGGTGATTCTGACCGTAATGATGTTGGTGATGCTGCTGGTGATGCTGTTGGTGATGCTGCTGGTGATGCTGTTGCTGATTCTGACAGTGATGCTGTTGGTGATGCTGTTGGTGATGCTGCTGGTGATGCTGTTGGTGATGCTGTTTCTGATGCTTACGGTAATGATGTTGGTGATACTGCTGGTGATGCTATTGGTGATTCTGACCGTAATGATGTTGGTGATGCTGCTGGTGATGCTGACCGTGATGCTGATGGGGATGCTGACGCTTATGCTGACGGTGATGATGTTGGTGATGATGTTGGTGATGCTGCTGGGGATGCTGTTGGTGATGCTGACGAAGATGATGATGGTGTTGATGTTGGTGATGCTGCTGGTGATGCTGCTGGTGATGCTGTTGGTGATGCTGACGTTTATGCTGTTGCTGTTGGTGATGCTGATGGTAATAATGTTGGTGATGCTGTTGGTGATGCTGACGGTGATGCTGTTGGGGATGCTGTTGGTGATGCTTACGGTGATGATGCTGGTGATGGTGATGCTGACGGTGATGCTGTTTGTGATGCTGACGGTGAATATGTTGGGGATGCTGTTGGTGATGCTGCTGGTGATGATGATGGTGATGCTGACGGTGATGCTGTTGGTGATGCTGACGATGAATATGTTGGTGATGTTGTTGGTGATGCTGCTGGTGATGCTGTTTGTGATGCTGTTTCTGATGCTGACGGTTATGATGTTGGTGATACTGCTGGTGATGCTATTGGTGATGCTGACCGTAATGATGTTGGTGATGCTGCTGGTGATGCTGTTGGTGATGCTGCTGGTGATGCTGTTGCTGATTCTGACAGTGATGCTGTTGGTGATGCTGTTGGTGATGCTNAAGGTGGGTTCCCACTGCCGATCCGATCAACTCGATCATCCCGATCACCGAAATTTCCCGACCAAACCCGACCAAGCTCGACTAAAAAGGGTATACACGACTTCTTCTCGACCTCTTGTCGATAATACACGACCCCCACACGACTCATTCACGACGTCCACTCAACCATCTTTCCGATTTCCGCTCGATCATCTCGACCTATACGCGAGCCCTATACGATCTCAGCTCGACCAAGTGGACCTCAGCTCGATCGCCACCAGATCTTCACACGACCAGCTGGTGATGGGCGTACTACAGTCGTACAAAGCGATCTAAAATAACTCGGGTAGAGGTCGAGCGGATCGGGTACAGAGCTCGTGTATGGTCGAATAGCAATCGGGAAGTGATCGTGTACGGTCGAGTAGCCGTCGGGTAGCAGTCTAGTAAATCTGTACATCAAATCGAATAGAGGTCGAGTGGATCGTGTTGCGAACTAAAATAACTCGGGTAGAGATCGAGCGGATCGGGTACAGATCGTGTAAAAGATGTCAATCCGATCGCCACACGATTGCTTCACGATCAACTCGATCTTCTACTCGACTAATACACGACCACTTCCCGAGCGCTTCTCGATCCATTTCCTACTCGACCGCTACTCGATATTTTTTGACATGTCAAAAAATATCGGGTAGGAAGCCCGACCAATGCCGACCTACCCGAACGCCCCCGACCACTCATGCCGACCGAACCAGACCAGTACCCGACCGCTTGGTCGGGCTTGATCGAGTTGATCTGATCGGCAGTGGGAACCCAGCTTTAGATGTGTTCTGGTAACATAGATTTAACGCGATACAAAATGCTTTTTTTATGTTTTGTGGGGAGAGAGAGAGCGAGAGCGAGAGCAACGAAGATGGATAAGATAATAGCGGTCCTTTCAACGCACAACATGCATGTGTAAACATTTTACAAATATCACTGTTTTATAACCATTGTCTATGAAAACATGTCGAGTCCACATTATTCTATGTTCTACAGTAATAAATCAGCTATAGCATATACGTTGTTGAATTGTATTCATTGAAAACACGTTGTCACAACAAAGACAATTTCAATTAAAAAACAACAAATTTCACACACATTCTTTGTGAATTCATGTGCTGACACATCTTAGTCGTATCCTATGTGTTTGATTTGCAGTATCGTTTAAGGCTCAATATTTTTTAGAGGAGTATATTCACGTAAGAACACTCAATTCCGGTGATTTACATAACCATGAATTAGCAACTTTTTCCGTGTGATTTATTTGCAGAAGCAAGCTTAATAACAACTGGTGCTTATTCCTTCATGCGAATGCGAAATTTCGCGATGACGAATTTTTAATTGATCATATTTTAATAAGTGATCTGTTGTATTTGATTATGTCGTTCAAACATCAACCTTTGAGTTGTTTTGCATTTTTGTTGACATATATTGTTTTACGTGCGAGAACAAAATTGCAGTTTTTGGCCTAAAAGGACCACAAGTAGCTACGCCACTGCTCTTAAAAGTGAAGAGATAGCAAGGAAGGGTCTTATAAGAATTTATATAGGTCATCAAAGATGATTAACAATATAATGTGTATGTTTACATACAGATTCACGTACTAGTAATATCGGACGTACCAACTCACTTATATGATAATTTGTTGTAATGTGTTTAAAGAACATACACTTTTTTATAAAAACAACATATGGATTCATTTATAATTATTTTATATGAAAATTATACAATACTATATGACCTCGAAGAAGCAAAATATAGATTTATTTTGTCATTATATCACATCACGTAATCATTACATAAATGATATATTGCAACATTGGCTCCGTATGAGGTTGTTTTGTCCCATGCATAGATAGTTCGTTTCAATATAATATGGTTTCATGTAATGACAAAATTAACATATATATAGCTTTTTTGGTTTTATATCTGGACGGTTTGTTTCCTTTATTTTTATTTTCATTCAGTATAATTATAAAATAAATCAATACATGTCTGGCTGGAATGATACAAATTATGTTTCGTCAATATATCAGAAAAAAAAGTTCACTTATACGTGAGTCCGATTGTTACACAGTTTGTTGGTCTAATAAATTAAACGTTGTATCAATATATGCCAAAACTGTTCAATATGCTAGTTAAGTCCATATAGACCGGTTCCACACAACGACGATTACGTTCAGTATATTGTAAATGTGAAGTTCTAAAATGAATCTCCGATTAATTATATCTTTTATTTCATTTTATATATTATTCCAATGGGTTTATAGTTTACTAAAACGTTTACATTCTTTGAAAAAGAATACATCTTGAGCTTTCCATAGTATAGAGGCCGTCCACCGTAATTTTGACTGCGAGATTGTTAAAAACGAAGAAAAGGAAACAAACACAAATTGATGATTTTATAATAACGTGCATCTGTACACGTATTCATATCTTAATTTTGATGACCGCAATCCACTTTAGATAAAAGTGCTTCAACTTTCAGAATACTATTATCTTCCAACTATTGAAATATCGTTCGACAACATGTTCTATAAACGTCACATCGTGATGTTACACCTATGTGAATTAACTTGTTGCGAACATAATTGACATGACCTGAGAAGCCTGTTTGGGATTTATTGACTGACAAAAAGTGCTATATCACTTAAGCGCAATTACGGACCATTTCTGTAAATATAGGTGGAACATTTTCAGTTCATGAATGAAAATAAATTATAATTATATGCAAGCGGCGAGTTTAAAGCGTGCATGTTCTAATTACAACCGAAATTTGTATATTTAATTTAATAACAATTTCAATTGTTGGTCATTTTCGAGTACATATGTTTGAATTGAACGCAAACTAACATTAATATAAACGATCGAAACTTGGGACGAGATATTCCGTATTTATTTTAAGTATTCTTCTTACCTTAGCCTAGCGTTTAAGAGAAAGTTTTTTACGAGGCGTTGTAAAGTTTTCAAATATATAACTTAGTCGATGCCATAAAAAACATTTCTAGTCTTGTCCACATAATCACAGATACACACGAAATGTCTGACAACATATACATACTCTTCATTAATATACGATTTGAGTTAAACAAAAGTTTCGAAGTAAACCATCGTCTTTTAAGGCATTGCTTGTCATTACATCAGCACAGCACATTAGTCACGAGCCTTACAATTCCACTGAATATAAATACTGTCTTCATTGATCTTCTTTTGATGTATGTCTCAACAAATCAAAACAGAGGCACTTTCATCAGATTGGACATTGACGTTGGATGAGCATCGGTAGCGATATTGAAAGGCTAAACGGCCTTCCTTGTTTTAATGTATGATATAATGGAATGACATATACTGAAAAATAAGTCAGTCCACTTATTTATTTTGTTCAATCATATTTCTGAACAAAGACATTGATGGCCGAAAATTGTCGAACAAAAAACAGCTCTTTAGACAAGTTTGGAATAAATGCTGTTTTTAAAACAGTTATACACGTATGTTTATCCTAACCCCCGAACAATCCAGAAAATGCCAAAATTATGAAACCTTAACTAAAGCAATTTGTTAAATAATGTGAGTTTTAAATTGACCTGTCAACAAAGTTAAAACGTTTAATATTTATTTGCTATTTATTTATAGATGAATACATAACCCACCTGAATTCGTAATCGGATTTCGAGGAACCTATTCATGGAAAATAACCACAACAGCAGTTGCTTTCAGCGACTTTTCTCAAAACATACTAAATACAAATTGTATATACGTTTGGAACGCAATGAAACATGGAGGTAATTTCGTGCGAGTTATGTTTTAGTTTTCATTTTACAAACAATAAAACGAAACTTTCCCGCTTTCTAACTTCCAAATTCATTGAACAATTGATCTTTTCAAACATTTTACCTCTAAGAGGTGCTGCGTCCCGCCAAGAACCAAATTTCTACCTCAGTGCCATACTTTGCGGTAAAATGATGTCAAAATACATAAATTAACTGTCAAATATAGCTTGATTGAACGCACATTTCCAACGGAATACAAGAAGTCAGAAACCACTTAAATTGTAAATTATACCTGATGGTATTTGTCTTATCTTTATCGCTAATGCTAAATGTGTAATATGTCGTACATTGCTGTTAATTCTGTCTTAAGTATTGTTTAGTTAACCTGAGGACAGAACCCAAAAAACGGTCTATGAAATCCATGTACCTCAACGACTGTTATCGTACTTAAAGTTTTATATCACGAATTCTTATACACATTTAACAGAGTTTAGTTGGAATAAATAAAATGGAACGATCGTTTTTTTACCTCACGTATATAAGGCTCCCCGTTTGAATATTTATCTAAAAGCGTTGTTGGCTATATGTACAGCATGAGTCTTATGTATTTGGTTGTATGGGCTTCCCTTTTCGGGAGCACATTTGCTTTAGGATGTAAGTATTTGTTGTTGATATTTGCCGTCCGGCTGTTGATGTTTTGATACATCAAACTCCAATGTTTACAGCCACTTCAGGACAGGAATTCGTCACTGGATGTCTTAGCATTCCTCGAGATGCCATGTTACGACTAGATATTGCCTCAAGTACAAATGGTGAAGTTCAAGTATACGTACCATATCTAGGTATAAAACAGACCCATTCTTTCAACAGAACATTTTTAACTACGTTCAGCAGTAGCCTTCAGCTTGTCGGCACTCAGATTGCACACACCGGCTTTTACATTAAATACACCGGTGGATGTTTCGGTCTACGTTACGACATATTGGAATGATGATGCTGAAGACACGCATGTGTGTTTGCCTGTCAAAACGCTTGGAAGAACATATTACATTTCTAGTTATACACCCATTGTTGATGGAAGTTATAGTTATCCATCACAATTTATGGTGATATCAGCGTTTGCGAACAATGAGGTTAATATATAATTTCCTAATGGCACATCAATATCAAAGACACTGAACTGGTTGGACGTTTATCAGGAATCGTCCCCGTTGAACGATCTCATTGGCACTATCGTCCAGTCAAGTAAACCCGTATCTGTGGTAAGCGGAGGGTCATGTGTGCGTGTGTTTAGTACTTCAGGTAATTGTGACATGATTATAGAAAATTTGATTCCAACGAATGCATTTCAAAGGGATTTCATCGTTCCACCAATCCTATCCTACCAATGCATGGTTCGTTTATTAAGTGGTCAAAGAAGTAACACAGTATGTGTGAAAGACATATCGTTTGAAAATTGCACAACGATAGATTCAAAACAGTGGTTTGAATCTGCACCAACACGTTCGTCCTTAGTCATCACTAGTCAAGAACCTACTGCTGTCATACAATATAAAGAATCTGATCCGTACATGACAATCGTTCCGAGTATTAAACAATTTATGAACTCGTATACAGTTGTTGTACCAGAAGTTTTTACAAACCACAATAACTATATTTCCGTAACAATACTCTCTTCCGCATCGCAAACACGTCGTCTAGACGGCAAATTACCGAGTGATCAATTTGTTGACACGGCTTACGTGGAACCTCCATTTAACAATTATACAGTCCTCACGTTCAGAATTACCACTGGATACCACATGATCTCATCGACAGAAACACATGTTGTGTTTGGATTGATTGCATTTGGAAATACGTCCCATGGCGCATACGGCGGGGTTGACCTTGGCTTAGTTCATTGTTTATTGAGCACATTGAACCCGTGTTATATTTGTTTTAGCATAACCCGTAAACATTCAATTGAAGATTTGATAGCATTAAATTATCGACGAGTGTTCGTTCTTTACTTGTACAGATACAAAGTGAGTGTTTTCGAATGTGAAGTTAAATTAAAAATCGATTACATAGGTTTTAATGAGATGATGTTTAAACTTTTATGTTTCTGCAACCATACGGAATAGGCAGATCAGAATGATACTTTTTAATGTAAATATATTTTGGATTGAACTTGCACGTTCTTAAAATATTTGTTTCACCATAATCTATCTCTAGATACAAGTTTATCTGGCTTCGTTGGCAGGAACATTGAACTAATTTTGAATTCGTAAAACAGCATGGGTACTCATCACACATCTTTGTGTCATCGCTAGATACTAGTAATAACCCTCTTACAAAGTAAAAGCGCATACTGGAATAAAGGTCTGTTCGTCTGTGTATCTGTCCGGCGGTCCGTCTTTCTGCCCGTGGACACACACTTGTCCCCTAAACCTGTCAACGTACAACATTCAAACTTGCAGCTACTGTTCCTTATGATATCACGTTGTGCATATGCAACTTTATCGTCATCCATTATATATTACAGAAGTTATGCCACTGTATCAATTAATCCTTTCTATATCATCGTGATTATTAATATCACTATGAGCAAATTATTTTTTCCTGAACTGTACTAAAATAATATTAGACGTCTTTGATTTGTTAATGAAAATTCGTTGGATGGTAAACTTTGTCCTTACTTAATTATGCTGTTTCCGCTTAAGAACAAATAGCCAATCATCCATTCATCATAAACTATGAGGTATGTTATTTATACAATATAATGTGAAGTTAATATTATGTAATACTTTATGTTACTCTAAACATTGGCAATAAATTAGTTTTTTTTCCATAACATTGACAAAAAAAGATTAATAGGGTGGGCAAAACCAGGAGGGCACCACATATTTTAAAATGATGGGGCATAAAAGTTAAAGAGTGCACTACCTAATATTCTGCTTTAGCTAAATTCCTAGTATATAATTAAAAAAATTATACTTTGTACAACATTTTCCAACAAATACACGTTTTACCAATCTTAATATTACTATTTATAATACAGAGCAAAAAATCTTCATTTAACCAAAATTCATACATATCTCTCTGTAAAAATAATGAGCATAAATTATAGTGTTCATAAAAGAAAGAGAAAATCGTTTCGACTATGAAATTTAACAAAATAACAACATTCGTAATATTTTCAGTTAATTCTCAGAATAAAATAAACAATATAGTGCACTATCTACTGTTTATAACTATTACAATACTGTAAATATGTAAGTATGTTTTAGCGTGTTTATGTGTTTAAGTTTGTTACCTTGCGTATATGAACAATTTCAGACTCCAACAAACAGTTGATGTGCTACAGTTGTGAAGACATGTCTGACCTTGCACTCTGTGATACAGTACAGAAATGTGGCAATGGCGAAGTGAGACGATTGCGTTTTTAAATTTTATAGAATGCGGCTTATTTTATTTTTATTTTAGAACATTGTATACACCGCTCTGTTGAGATGTTTTTTTATTGTATATATCTGTATCAAGATTTAAAAAATGAATATTTTTTTAGGTCTGTGTGGTAGAGCAAACTTATGCCAAGAACAGATCGGGATGTGCAAATATATTGCGGTAACTACAATTTATAAGTAATGTAATATCTTCATCAACTATAGTTTATGGATACAAATGTGAGTTGTGTTGCTTAATAGAGTTCTCTCCTCCTGGTGCTATTACGTTACATGAATGTTTATTACATTTCACTTGCTATAAATGTATATAGTAAAACTAATTTGTACACTGAATGTATGTATTATAATTGTGATCGTATGGATTCAGATTTGTACGACATATCCAAGTTCGCGACATTGTGCAGCATGTTGTAACAGCGACTACTGCAATGGACGTGGATGCGGGGATGAAGGTATACACCATTTTAACTAGAATTTAAACACACACGTAATTGAGTCATGTTTGTAATAATTGAATAAGAGTCGTTATCATATATGCGTTGGCCATAATTAGTTGTGTTTACTATTTGTATAGGCTTGGTTTCAAGACACAAACGGGGCCCCTTGTGCTATGACTGCAATCACGTTCGAACCATTCAGCAATGCACGTCCATTGGACCGTGTAATCAACACGAGGTTTGTTTAAATACGTGCATAATACGTTCAGTTGAAACTGAGTACTATGCTGTATTGTAAGAATCAGTGTTTTAACATTGATATATTTGATTAACACATTAATTTCTAAATAGTTTTCTCGTTTTATATATGTACACAATAACTATCGGATGCACAAATTTATAAACTGTTATACAGTAGCAAGATTAAATAGCATTTTACCTTTTCTTTTTACAATTGTTTCATTTTCTAGACTTGCAGTATCGAGGAATTCGAATGGCTGAATCTCACACACTTCAAGCTTGGGTGTGTGGATGCACCGGTATGTCGATGTTATAAGAGTAAAACCCTAATACATTATATGTAAAATTGATTACTAGGTGTATAAACGTTCCACGCGGATCGCGTATTGCATATGCATGCTTTGGTTAAACATTTATGAATTAATAAATTTTATATCTTCTTTAGGTGCACGCTGAGTTATATTTTATAAAAAAATCATTTATTTTAGTATCAAAACTAGACCATTATAGAAATATATCTCAGTTATAATTAATTTATACGTAATGCATTTCCAGTGCAGCGCTATTGGGAACGGCGTTCGCCGTTTTTTTCCACGTTGCAAATCCTGTTGTGACCAAGACTTTTGCAACACCAACTGCACACACCACCAGTCCATAGGCATAATTTGTAACCATCATTATTTTTTTCTACGAAACAATTATTATACACCTGATAGGTCAGCTCTGTGAATAATATTGGTATTATGATATATACTTGTAAAAGCTAATTAGATGCTTTATACAACAATAACACAAACAAAATTATTCAGCAATAAAGCTTCTATAATCTCATATCCTACATATATGTTATGTGAATAGACATACACATTAACAAGAAATTGTATATTTGGAGCTTATAATTACATTTAAAGAAGTTTAAACAGTGATAATAAAGATAATATTGCAAGACAATGTCATGAGTGTATAAGGGCTAGTTCAGCAACAAATGCATAGTACAAAAGAACAGCGCTCAGGTACAAAATCCGTCGTTGTCCATGAATTGTCTTGAATTGGAAAGGATGAAGATTTATATAAATAAATCAGTTGATTGAAAGTTATTAAATGCTTGATGCTTGCAATGTATCTTTGTTCATATTAATATTAGGTGAGTATTAGTGTAAGTTAAGTATTTCCCTATTGATAAATAAAACCGCAATAATTTATGTCGACATTTTATTTCACAGTCTGACACGACGACCATCGGGTGAAGCATTGTGAATCTTTATTGATCATGCTTTGACAATGTACACACGTGCATATGAAGATTAAATGTATAGTAAAAACTGTTGTTGAACATCACGATATTATATATTTTTACTTCAAGTCGACTATTCTCACCATCTACGCACTTATCACACCATGTAATTAGTGATAAGGTCAAAGTAAGAAAACTGTCTGGATGCTACTGATTTTACAAGATAATGAGTTTATTCGTACGATGGATGCCATTGGTACCATACGGCTGTTAAAAAAATAAATGTTATAGTATTACAAATAATGGTATTTATAATTACATTACACATAGGTCGTATCTCTATCAATGCTAAGCAACATGAAAGAGTTAACTACAGGAGACTTACGAATTGAAGTAAATCATTACGAATGAAATGTTAGTGAAGTACAGTACGTGTACTATTGATTTTTTGCTCTAAAACTGCATCAGCCAGTGGCTTTTATTTGGGCATGTAACATCATATGGTGTCTCTCAAACAAGTTATTATTTTCAAATGATGATCATCGGGTCACAATTGGCCCCGCCCTGTGGATTATTTGTTCCTCGTTATGTGTATATAGTCTCTGAGACCTCAAGCCCATGGGGGCTTGGTATTTGGCATTATCAATACAATATTGGAGCCTTCTTTACATATTTGTAAGACTTTACTGAAAATGATATATGAACATAATGTGAATCAAGTATTTGGCCATGTTCATGGTCACAGTTGCACGTAGAAATAACTTTGGAAAATTATGGATAAATACATGAAAATATGTTGCTTGCACCATTCCCATATTAAAAGTCGAGGTAAATACAATTTAAAATTTCAGATTTGAAGTAAACATCTGTTTGTATAATGTGCAAGTCAATTGTTTTGAAAATTGTACAAGAAATGGCATGCATACAGGAATCTGAAATCGCGTAAAACATGTATTTGTTCTGGCATTATCATACTGGTGCCGGTATTTGATAAATATAAAAGGAACATTACTATATATATTAATGCCAGGAACTTTCGACCAGAGAACTCACAAGATAACTAATTTTTATTTTGGAAAAATATGCATCAATTTGGCGTCATTTGACTAATGCATATCTTATGTACATATAATATAAATACAGGGATAATTGAAAACATGGAAAGATTAAATTGAACACAAAATGGTTCTTGTTCGGTTGTTATAACGAGTTTTGCGCTCATATCTTCTGCTTGAACTGTTGTCTGCTAACGATTTGGAACATTCTGAATGAGAAACAGGAACATAAGCTAGCGTTCGTCTCGCGTAATCAGAATAAACAATTCCGAATGATTGTCCTCACAATATTTAAGAACAGACCAAAACGAATGGGCTATATTAGTACGAGCACGATAAATATACGGCAACACTATTTGCCATTAGAGGTTCAAGTTAAAGGACATACTACTTGTACCAAAATTAAGCTTACCTTAAATTAGACAAATGCGGCAAAACTGTTCAGCTTGAAATATTCAATCGAGTAGTGCATATAAAATCCTGGTTTATATAATTTAAACAATCTCGAAATCATCACATATATCTTAAAGACTCAAACGAAACATTTACATGCACTGTAGCTTAACGGTAAAATACAGTCGTCACAAGATTAAATCCTTCCAGATAAGGATTGAATTTGAGTGTGTACTTTTTGCTTTCAATGAAACCCAAAGCGATGTTCGACATATTTTCTGTAGACATGGATATCCATACATAGAATATAAAATATATAACCCAATAATTAATATGAAACAACACAGATTTAGTTAAGCATCGTCACAAAGTTTGAATGAAGGCAAAGTTTGATTAGATCTATGCTCGGAACAAGTCAAATATCTTAGTGTCAAGAATCAAAAGCATCTCCTATCCACCAAAACGTTAAAATGATGTGTCATCTGGACACTTTTTTGTTATTTTTGATTCTCTCTTTGAATCAAAGACGCCTGTCAAACGCAAGTGACCATTACGTTCATGCTTTTCATTCATTCCGCTTCTCACTATGCTTATAAGTTCAGGATTTCGTTAAACAAATGCATAGAAAGTGCATTTCTTCTTCTGGAATTAGCTCAACACAAAATATGAAACACATGTGTTGTCTGCTTATACAATTCTTTAGACTTTAACAAAGATTTTCAGAAAATGAAATGACCTGGTAAGGTTTCAGTCACCGCCTTTTATTATGATTACATTTTAATTTCAAAGTCGTATACACATTCTTCGATGTAGGTAACTATAATTTCAAATGGTCGCTGTTTTGGCTCTGCGCACAGGAAGTCTCCGCATATAATAAAAGCACTGAATTAAAACACATTGAGGACTATGTTGACTTTTCGAAGTACGAGTTACCTAAGTTCGAATGTGTAATCTTTGGCTAAAATGGTCATAACTCTACTTCAAACGAAATAAGATATTAATTACATAACTTAAGGTCGTCGTGGCGTAGAGGATATGGTATCCGCTTAGCGATCGGGAGGTCACGAGTTCGATCACTACAGTGGGAGCGTTCTTTGTATCCCCCAAAGACACCGAGTACTGGTTCTAGGCCTAGGAAACGGACTCGAGAGCATTTCAATAAGCCATTGGCTTTCGATGAAATCGAGATTAAATAAATAGGTTTGAACTAAGGGTGGATTCGACACACCCCAAGCTAGAGATTGATGGAAGAGACTCTAGCTTTAAAACGTCAACTAACGTATATTTCGTTTTTTGTAAGGAGAGTTCACAATTTAATTCTTCTTGTTTGTCACTGATAACGGTTTTGTACAACTCTTGTGCTGTCCGCGCTATCAGTCTGAATTCAGTATTCAAGCGTATCGTCTTGTAACTATCTTAAACCATTCAAACGCTCAAGTGAGGCTTGTGATGAACTAGTACGAACATGGCAACGACAATTTCACAAACACGATTAAGACAACGTCACGTTGTTAAAAATTTATTTTAACAAATAATGTGCATTACTTTGCTCTTAATTCAGGACGAACACATAACAGAACATAACATACATTTTATTTCAAATAAAACATCTTTATTGTGATATAAATAAAGTTTCACATCGTTAGTAAAGAGCCAAAGGTTTGACAATGTTTTCATATGATTATAAAATGTATTATAAATACGGATGGACTAAACATAATGAACAATCACATTTAATGCAAAAAAGTAGGTACATGCCTTTAGAAGGGCAATACTGTTTGTTAGGGCAATATCCCATAGATTGTTAAACCATATATATAATGCAAGAGGACATTACCACTGGCAGTTAACCGTGAAAAGACATCGATTTTTATGGTTCAATCTGACAAGAAAGTATGACACAATATGTTTGTATTCATATTAAGCGAATCGGATATTTATGTTTTAATATCTAAGAAGGATTAAACATTTAATAAAAATATACATGTACTTATTATAAGAACCACTACGAAAATATTTTATTTGTAATGAGACAGTTGTTAACATTTGCAGAAAAAAGTTGATACCAATTGTAAGCATTGTAATTTTTGTATATAAAATATTTGTAAAACTTTAAATGCATCGCTAATACAAACACTAAATAACAAGTTGTTAGTTGGGAGGAGTTTCAATAATTAAAACTGTGAATGTCGGTTTTTATAGCCCTGTTGTATTCGTTACACTCGCATACATGCAAATTATTTATAAATTATAATATAAGCGTATGTTTGTTTAAACAGCAAGTAATATATTACGCTCGGCACCATATTTTTATAAAATTTAAAGTCTAAGGCACAGATTTACCCATTAGAGATTCAAAGTCTAAATGAACATTGGCAACCACATCTCTAACGGCAATACTTGAGATCATTTCCTGTAGTTTTGGATCATGGCAAATGTGTACAACGTCGTGTTATGACTGTTGTGATTGTTACTAAGTACACGAACATATTTAAATCTGTTATCGCACAAGAAAGTGTCAGAATCAATGGACAAAGGAAACAAGCCACCAGTTCAGCTATGATGATGCTTTTATTGCTATTTAAAATGAAATGGAAAGTTATCGTTGATATAAACACATGTTGTGCACATTTTCTTGTATGTGCATGGTAAACAAACAGTACAAATTATGAATAAATGTACATTAAAATGTTTTATATAAATATATAATATTATGCTTTAATTATATATTGTTTAGAGTTAATACTTAAGGTGATTTGTTTGATAACTTAAATATCGCATGGACACAGATGCATATTCAACGTTAATAAAAGGTGATGTAAATGTATTAGACTTTCTACTTGGCATAGAATCGTTTTGTGCAAAACAACTATTATTTGTTAATTTAACAAAAAAAAAAACAAACACTTTTAAATGAAAATAAAGAGGCGCTAGCGCATCCTCAATTGTTCGAAATAACTTAAAGGTTAATTTAATGTATTTTATTTGGTTTTGTTTACCATTAGACCAACAGGCAGCTTTAATATGTCGTTACATGTGTAATTAGACCTTATTTTAAGATATGACGATTTCTCAAAAGCACAGCGTCGAAGTTATGAAGTGTTTGTTTCTCATTGAAAAATCTTAGCCTTAGAAGAAAGGACACAGATAAAGGAACACAGATTCCATTACAGTACACATCTTGATAAGGCATCATTCGACACATGAGTGATCCAATGTCATGAACACTACGCTTTGCTTCGTGGCATTGCAAACCAATTTAGAACAAAATGCAGTTAATAAAAGGCCTAGCTGTATTTCTTAAATAGTATTTTCATACTGCCTGTGTTAAGTGCGTGGATCATGCATGTTTCCAGGACCAATTAAAAATGCAACTAAATACGTTATATTGTTGTATGTTGCAAAACTTACCTTAAAATCTAAATTTGGTACACTGGCAACCATACCTGCCTACCGGAAGTGCGACCATTGAGCATTCCAAAAGCTCGCCCGCCATCCTCTATGCTTAATCTGGTCATATCTTTTGCTTTTATAAAGTTGCTGAGCCAATAAACAATGCAGTGCATCGAATGTACAGATAAGAAAAATTATACTGAGCTTCCCTTGCCCAAAAGTATAGATCAAGCTTATCGTTCCGCTTGAATGATCTGGCATATAAAAATAATGTCTCCAAATTCGAGTTGACGGATTAATGTGTAAAATAATATAGTGTAAAATTTCACGGAGATTTTTGCATCCATCATATCAAAATCACATTTGTAAACAATGACGTGTAGAAAATATGCAAAGTTAAATTGGGTGGGAAACGCTATAAGCGATTCTGGAATACATGTATACAGTTCCCCGACATAGATTTTAACCGGTGACCTATCGATAGATAGTTCAGAAGGAGTTCCAACTTGACCACCTCTTTTTCCTATCCCATTCTGTTCATTTGCCGATGCTTATCTGTGGCATTGTCCTAATTCCAGGACATGCGTTAATTTATGCTCGTAGTTTTATTTTCGTCTTCTATACTGCTTCCATTGAAAGTATCACTCACTAAAATGAATTGTAATACAATTCAACTTCATGAAAATCACAGCAGTCAATCAATGAAGTACTGCGATCAATCAATTTATGCTAATAATACCGTTCAATAATAACTTAGTAATGTGCAGTGTTTTCCTCGTATTTTCGTCGTGTTTGATTAACTAAATGTTGAACGCAAGCCTGCATGATTACTTCGTGAGCAGTCTTAATTTACAAATTCCAGATCCTTGCCCGATTTTACAAACAAGTACAGAAAAAGTTCAGACAGATGTAATGAACTAGTACATGGACTATACAGATAATGCCAAAATGTTTGATAAAGTAGGTTCAGGCAAAAACTAGCCCACACTATTTGAAGAAACAAGGAACATACGTAAGCTGACCATATTTTTATCGCGTGATGAGACTGAATTCAGCATTCAAGTATATTGTCTTGTAAATAACATAAACCAGACAAACGCGTGTATGATGTTTCTCTTATAGAAAATTATAGTAGATATCATGAATAAGGATGGACTAAAATAATTAACAATTATAGGTCATGCGAACTATACATTTCAGAAGGGCAACACCTTTTTGTCGGAACATAGCCCATCGTTGTGAAAACATTCTCATTCAATTGAAAAATGCCGGAGTATATAAAACATGGAAAAACATCAATGTTTATATTTGTACATGAACAGAAAATATGCCGCATTTTATTATTATTCATACAAACCGAATCGAGTATCTATTGTGTTTATATATCTAAGAATGATTATATATTGAATACAACATATTAAACATTTTTTCTTATAAGAAACTCTGCAAACATGTTTGATTTTTTTATGATATACGAGTAGCTGTTTGTGATTCCTTAAAGTAGCGATGAACATTTATAATTTAAGTATTTGTTTATTTTCAAAGTAATTTCCGCTTAAAAAAATGACAGTGCAGCAGTTTCTATTTTTAGCTAACCTATCCACAACGTGCTTAAGGCGAGTTTTTGGGACCGCCTTTTTTCCGTTATGCTTTGTGCGTCGTCAATCGTCCGTCGTGCGTCATTCATAAACCTTTCTTTCAAACGACATCTCCTAAACCGATGGCCAGATATTACAGAAACTTCACAGGAATAAACCTTGGGTGACCCGCTTTCAAAGTTGTTCTAATAGTTCCTGTCATCGGAGTTAAAAAAGACATCAAAAATGAAAACTTCAAATATCTTCTCTCTGAAATCGTATTGTTGTGTAATATCGAACTCTACTAAGTTTATTCATAACATGCCCCTTTGTCAAAGCTGGTTACGCCTCAGGGGTCACGTGATTCATTGAGACTTATTTAGCAAATTAAATAACAATTCTTCTCCAAAACTACAACACCCAGACGTGTTATTTTGGCATGTAACATCATATGGTGGTCCTCTACCATGTTATTTCAAATAATGACCATGTTGTCAAAATTTTCCCCGCCCCGTGGATTACGTGTTCCCCTTATATGTATACTGTGAAAACTTAAAACATGTCTTCTCTGAAACCGCAAAGCCCAAATACTGGGTTTTTGGCATTATCAATAAAGTCTTGAAAACTTCTTTACATATTTGTAAGACTTGCACGAAAATTATATACGAACAGAATGCGAACCGACTATTTGCCCATGTTCGTGGCACATGGAAATAAATTTCGACAAATTGTTGATAAAAATATGAAAACATGTTTTGAGTGCAACATTCCCAGATTAACAGTAAAGATGAAGACAAACTAAAATTTTGTTTAAGAAGCAAACACATGTGTGCGAAAAGTGTAATGTTTTGAAAACGAAACCAGAAATTGTATGCAAAACGAAATCAGACATCGCTTAAAATAGTTCTTACTTCTGGCATTCTCAATATTTACCGTTTTTTTAAAATAAAAATACTAATCTGTATTAATGTCAGAGGCGTTTTACCAGAAATCAAAACATCAATTAGGAGCCATTGGACTAACTAATATCTTATGTACTTATGGTATAAATAAGGAATAGTTAAAACATAGCAAGATTACATTGAATACAAAATGCTTCATATTTGGTTGTTATGACGGAGTTTGCATTAAATTCTTCTGAAACTGTTCGCTGATAACGTTTTGGGAAACTTCTGAATGAAAAACTATAATATAAAACTGGCATGCGTCTCGCGTGATCAGACTTAACAATTTCGAACGAGTGTCTTCATTAATAGTTTGGAACAGACCAAAAAAGACGCGAGATGAATTAGTACGAGCACGATACAGATAAGGCAACATTGTTTGACGAAGTAGGTTCAAGTTATGGAACATAATATTCGCATTAAAATAAAGCTTCCCACTCAAGAGAAAAATTTGTAAAAATATTTCTGCTTAAAATACTCAATTGAGTAGTGCATATCAAATTCTGGTTTACATTATGCGCACAATCTCGAAATAATACCATCACATATTCATTATCTTAAAGTTGAATCATTCCAGATACGAAAGGATTTAGCGTGTGCACCGTTCGCTTTCAACGAAACTAAATTTTCTACACATTTTCTACAAACATGGCTTTTTGTATATTGTTTGAAGTGATAAAATGAGACGGACACATAATATAACTTATATTAATACATTTTTGAAACAACAAAAATGTAGTCGATCATCGTAGTTTGATTGGATCTATGCTCGGAACAGGTCAAATATGGTCGAGAATAAGAAGCATCTCCTATCTACCAAAACGTTAAAATATGGTGTTATCTGGAAAATTTTAAGTTAGTTTTAATTTTCTCTTTGAATCGAACACGCCTGAAAAACGCAAGTTGCAATTACGTTCATGCTTGTCATTCTTTGCGCTTCTCACTATGCATATGAATTCATGATTTCGTTAAACAAATACAAAGAAGGTGCGTTTCTACTTTTGGAATTTGCTGAACACAAAATACGGAACATATGTGTCGTCTACTTATACAATTTTTTAGACCATAACAATGATTTTCAGAAAATGAAATGACCTGGTCAGGCGTCAGTCAATTAAATGACCCGCCTTTCATTCTGGGTACAGTTTTATTTTGAAAATCTTATACACATTCTTCGATGTAGGTAACTATAATTTCAAATGGTCGCTGTTTTGGCTCTACACACAGGCATATCTTCGCATATAATAAAAGCACTGAACCAAAACACATTGAGGACTATGTTGAATTTTCGAGGTACGAGTGTGTAATCTTTGGCTAAAATGGTCATAACTCTACTTCAAACGAAATATGAACGTCTGAGATAATAATTACGTGACCTTCGGCGTAGAGGATATGGTGTCCGGTTAGCCGGTCACGGGTTCGATCACCGCAGTGGTAACGTTCTTTGTCTCTCCCAAAGACACCGAGTACTGGTTCAGGCCCAGGAAACGGACTCGAGAGCATTTCAATAAGCCATTGGCTTCCGATGAAATCGAGTTAGATAAAAAGGTTTGAACTAAGGGTGGATTCGACACACCCCAAGCTAGAGATTGACGGAAGAGACTCTTGCTTTAAAACGTCAACTAACGTACATTTTTTGTTTGTAAGGAGATTTCACAATTTAATTCTACTTGTTTGTCGCTGATAACGTTTTGTTCAACTCCTCGTGCTGTCCGCGCTATCAGTCTGAATTCAGTATTCAAGCTTATCGTCTTGTAACTATCTTAAACCATTCAAACGCTCAAGTGAGGCTTGTGATGAACTAGAACGAACATGTCAACGACAATTTCAAAAACACGATTAAGACAATGTCACGTTTTAAAAAATCAAAATTTATTTTAACAAATACTGTGAGCTACTTTGCTCTTTATTCAGGACGAACACATAAAGAACATAACATACATTTTATTTGAAATAAAACATATTTATTGTGATATGAATAAAGTTTCACATCGTTAGTAAAGAGTCAAAGGTTTGACAATTTTTACTATAATTATAAAAGGTATTATAAATACGGTTGGACTTAACATAATGAACCATCACATATAATGCAGAAAAAAAGTAGGTACATGCCTTTAGAAGGGCAATACTGTTTGTTAGGGCAATATCCCGTAGATTGTTAAAACATATATATATAATGTCAGAGGTCATTTCCACTGGCAGTTAACCGTGAAAAGACATCGATGTTTATAGTTCAACATGACAAGAAAGTATGACGCAATATGTTGTTATTCATATTAAGCGAATCGGATATTAATGTTTTAATATCTAAGAAGGATTAATCATTTCATAAAGATATACATGTACTTATTATAAGAATCACTGCGAACATATTTTATTTGTAATGAGAAAGTTGTTCACATTTGCAGAAAAAAGGTTGATAAGAATTGTAAGCATTGTCAAATGCATCGCTATTACATTCACTAAATAACAAGTTGTTAGTTGGGAGGAGTTTCAATAATTAAAACATTGAAGGTTGGTTTGTATAGCCCTGCTGTATTCGTTACACTTGCCTACATGCACATAATTTAAAAATTATAATATTAGCGTATGTTTGTTAAAACAGCAAGTTATTTATTACGTTCGGCACAATATTTTTGTGACAAGGTATTGTCACTGTACCGAAATCATTTTAACTGTCCATTCGCATTCAAAGGGAGGTGGTTTTGCAACGTTCGATCAGTCTATTGCCGTGCGAATTATGTCCCTTATCTAGTGACTGACAACCGCTTATCAACCACGTTCTTGGACGTACCAATATCGGGTTAGTATTTATTACAATCAATTTAATCAAACTTTTATGTTCGTTAACATTCCTCGCTTCTATCACAGCGCCCCATCAATCAAAATTGAAATTTTAGTTTCAATTTTTTGTTCAGCCCTTCAGAACATATAATAAAACAACGCTCTGCCACACGAAACATATCTTTAAGTTAATTAGAGAAAAAACCTTCAAATGTAAACGAATAATAATACTCTATATATTTAAACAACATATATGTATAACATTTTCTTTTTAAACAGTTAACATCAATATTATAAGATAGAGTCAACACTTTACCTCATTTAATTAAACAAAAAACACTGCTGCATTATACAGATATGTAGGTTGTTTAGAGAAACATTCTCCAAATTCAAACGAATAAATATAGTATGCAAATTTAACAACATTATGACATTTTAAAAAGAAACATAACATTCATAAATGAAGTATTTATCGGCTTTCCCAATCAACGTTTGCGTTGCATAGGATATTTACGATTCAACGATCGTATTACAGTTTATCTGTTTTCGATCCGGAACAGTGGTAAACACTAAACAGGATGTATTTTGTAAATGTTAAACATGATATATAGTTTAGACCGTTTTGCGTTGTGTTGATATTTTACGTGTTATTTCACAATTCGCATTCTAATTTATTTTATTACAAAGTGTATATTAACGTATATATACAACGGCATATATTAACACGTACAGATATATAATATTTTACATGTATGGATTTAGATTTGAAATAAGTATTTTAAACAGCAAGTTTCTTCTTAAACTTGGTAAGAAACGGAAAGTTATTATATTTTTAATGAACGCCCAAAATTCCGAGTTGTAGCATCCTATCAAATAAGGGTTCATAGTGGAATTCAAACATAAGATCTGTATATAATCCAAGTCCAAATGGGCAGCACTTTATGAATTGGAGCTATTATTGACACGACAAAGTAAGGGACAAAACTCAAGACGGATGCCAACGTAAGAATAAATGCCATCTGCGTCATTCGGCGTTCGATTGTTGAGCTCCAGTTTTCTGTGTTGCTTAAATGTATAGTCTTCGGGCGAATAGTTGTAGGTTTATCTTCAACGGCATTTTCATTTGGACTTTGTTTTACGGCCTTTGAAGAAATGTCCGAAACTGTTCGATTGGTTATCGTCCGTAGCAATGTTATTGGGCGTTGCACGACGACGTTTGCCAACAGAAGAAACCCTACGTATGATTTACGTATATAGAGTTAGCATTACGATCATAATAACGAGGATCACAATGAAGTCAATAATGTTAAAAGTGGTGACAATTGTTGCGAGACGCTTTTCTCTGGTTATCATACAGTGGTTACCAATGACGGTAACATTCTCGGCTACAGTAAAGTCTATGGGTCCAGTTTCGAAAAAGACAAGTTTTCTTATTTAAGACAGGATTGAGAGTCCTGAGGTGCAAACGATGTTACACACCACTGTTTTCCTTCATGCAAATATTGACTTCCATGTTGATGTCTTGCAGATACTAAAGCTTCGAGCCAGGGCTAAGATGAACAGCAAAAACATGGAATTCATAACAAACACTTGGTAAAGGAATCCCTGAAGTTTGCACGCCGCCACATTTATGTACGTCATCGAATGAACGAGCCCAGCTGTAGTTGCAAGCAGTATTATAGAGCAAATAAAATCGTTTCCAGACAGTGCAGTGAGAACTAAAGTTGCAGCTGATTTATCTTTGTATGTATTGTATGTATTTCTTTTTACCTGGCAGTCAAGGATAACCCATGACTTGCACTTTGCAAGCACTTATTTCCAATGGGGTCCTTTTGTTTTTTTGCTGAAAAGACAGCAACCAGAAGAGACAGTATTGAGATACAAGGAATCCGGGTGCGATACCCTAGCTCTTTGCGAATAGATCCCTTGGTCTTTTACGTGCTCAGTGTATAGCACCGATACACGCGAAAGTTGTATGGGTTTCATACTAGTTCATCTCTAGTTGGGTAGGAAACATTTGAAGCATTTCTGAAATTTCCAGTGCCCCGGCCAGGGATTGAACCATCTTTCCTTGAAACATAGAACAGCAAGGCAACGAAATTCCCGACGATGCCAACAGAACAAACAATCGACATATACTCGATGATTGGTATATTCTCAACGATATTTGCATCGTTTTTCTCTTGAGCAAGTTTATCATAATCCATTTGAGGCATAGGGTGACATATTTGCAAATACAACGCTACAAAACTATCCTTGCCAATGTATAATGAAAAGAAATGTGAAAAAAAACGTAGGTCGAAAATCTCAATTAATAACAGTATTAAGATCACCAAACATGACCAAACGTGAGAATAAATAAAACTGCTTATCTTGTAAACACACACACACATACTTTCTGTCAGATACCGTCCACTATTACAACTATTCTTAAAATAATAAGACTAAATATTGTTTAATAAAACTTTAAGCAGGAAATAAACACCAAACCATCGTTTGTTATTTAAACTTCCGTGAACTTATTCCTTCCAACAGCTTCATTCGACATTTTGAAAATGTTTATGTTCACGTGTTCACTCAACCAGAAACAATCCATTAAAATTAACGGTATGTCGAAATAGTGTGGATATTCTCATGTTTGAAGATTTTTCTTGAGTATTGTGTTTAGAAATAATAATCTGCTTTTTACCAAAAGCTTCTTAACTAAGTATATTGCCGACTGCAATATCCAGATTATGAAATAAATGATTGTAAATCATCAGGTCGACTAAGCAATATGCATTTTATTGCTGCTTCTTCCTGTAGGTGCGCGATGATGATCTGAAATATTAACTATATGATGCTATATTCTGAAATCTTTTTTGTATAAAGAAGGGATGTAGTTGATGCGTGTTAGTAATTTCATTTCATCGTGCCTCAAAAAGTTGTAACTCTGTTGCTCTGGTCTCCTTTCAACCATTGAGTAATAAAATAGTAATTAAATTGAATGCGTTTTAATTCCCTTTTATTACTGTTTAATTTGAGTTGCAATGCTATGAGGTTAAATTTTATTTACACTTATATGTATCATGAATATTGCTGGGCCAAGTGTGAGGTTGAGCGCTCATTAACTGGTTTAAACCCCCAATGCTTAGCATTGACCGTTCCTAGGCGGTGACCCCAGCTTAATTCTACTATGTGTATATGTTGTTTCGTTTTGTGCCGTACTGTACCGTTTTGGCAATTGGTTCCTTGCCATAAATAAAGGACCAAAGAGGTGTGTATGATATAACTGCAATACTGCTGCAGCTTCTGGAGTTTCACTTCTTCATATTGATAGAAAATCCAACAATTTGAGTATTACAATATACGTTTTATTCAGTTTTGTTATGGAAATGTATACGAACTTTCATTTCGAACTATGCAGTGAATGATAACATGAACATTTAACTCTAACTCAAGTGAAAAAAATAAGGTTAGATAATTGCTATAATTAGAACTTGTGTTAAATAGTTGCTTGACTTTTGAACTTCCATAAGCTAAATATTTTTATTTTCAATGTTTTAAATTGATAAAGCGCAACAACTCACCTGTCTATGAAAACTAGTAAGTCACATGATTCTAGGTCATTGTTCCTGCTAATATAATCAACCGAAGCAAATGTATTACATTCCAATCATATTCATCATTAATCCATGCATAATTTACCCACACACATATTAAACAGCCCGTAAAAAATATCATACAACGATGTTTGTATTTTTAACATATCGATTGACAGAATTAATGCTACTGTTGGTTCAACTTGACGTATACCATGACACGAAAGAAAGAAAAGCTGAATGGAAACAGCCCAGTTCAGAACGAATATTCAAAAAGCGCATACTTGTTCACCAACAAAATTATAAACACTACACATTTAAGTGGTTTAAACATAGTTTTTTAATCTTGAGGTTTTTCCGCAGGATTTGTTTTGAGATTTTGAGATACAGATTCAAGGCAGCGCGGAAGATATTCGATGCGGTAGACGGGCGCCCGTTTCAATAATACTTTAAATGCATCGCTAATTAGTTGTTTGAACATCAGTATCTCTTTTTTTAAGCGTATTTTTATAATACAACATTTTTTTTTTAAATATATATGGAAATATTTTACACATTATACTATGAACGTATTTTTCTGTGAAAAGCAAGAAATATAATACGCCCTTCATCATTGTTTTATGACAATTTCCCAATCATGTCAATTGTCCGATTACATTCTAAGGGAGGTTGGTATGTAAAGTTTGATTTCACTATTGCCGTGCGAATTATTTCCCTTATCTTATGACTGGCAACCGCTTTTTAGCCTCGTAATCGGAAGTACCAACATCCGGTAAATATGTATTACAAGCAATTTAAAGCCCCTATAACGCTCTAAATTAACGAATATTTCGTAAAATATTTCTTAAAATAAAGTTAACTCATAAACAATCAATGTTCCTTATAGCAATAGCCAAAGTTGTAATGCAAAATGTGGTCTGGTAACTACGGAATCCGCATAGTGCCATCTATAATCTCGCCCTTCTTTCATCAAGGGCGACAAACGATACACGAACCAATACACGATATTTTGCGCGACAGTCGCGGCAACGCACGATATTTTGCGCGACAGTCACCTATTTTGCGCGACAGTCGCGGCGACGCACGATATTTTGCGCGACAGTCGCGGCGACGCGCGATATATTTAACACGACATATCGCCTTTTGGGCTACGTACACAAGGGCGATATATTGTGTTAAATATATCGTGCGTCGCCACGACTGTCGCGCAAAAAATGCTCTTTTTCTTTTGGTGGCAAAATATATTCCATTTTAATTTCCATCAACGATAGCTATTCATACGACACACGAACACTAAAATGTGCATTAAAATTCTGTGCTTCTAGTACAGTACCCTGCCCAATGAATTGATGTTGTGAATTTAATTTTTCTTTGTAAAAAGTATTTAGCAATAATGTAAGATAAAGGCAACCCTTTATCCCATGTAAAAAACTAAATACTGCTTTACGATGCATTTCTTTAAGTTGATTAGAGAAACATTCTTCAAATTAAAACGAATTTTATTAGTATGCACATTTTAACAACATTTATCCAATATTTAAAAGAAACGACGTGTTTTAGACATAACACTCACAAATGAAGTTTGAATAGGCTTGCACAATCAACGTTGACTTTGCATTCAATATTAATTCATGATTCAACGCTTTACATTTTACATGTTTGCGAAATAAAACACTTGTAAGAACGATTAATTTACAAAAAACAACAACATGAGATATAGTTTAGACCGTTTTGCGTTGTGTTCATTTGTTACGTGTTATTTCACAGTGCGCATCCTAATTTAGTTTATTACAAAAAGTATTTAAACGTATATATACAACGGCATCGATAAGCATGTACATATAAATAGTATTTTACATAAAGCGATTCAGATTTCAAAATAAGTATTTTAAACATTTATTTTCTTCTGAAATAAATGCAAAGTTGGTTTTTCATTTGCATAACGAAATAACACCTCATCGGATAAATATTAGTGTATTTAACATTGTCGAATACAGCAAACACTCGTTACATAATGACGTCTTTCCGTTTATATTCATGGCTGTTGCAACCGCTATCTGTGTTTTGCTCAATTGAAAATCGGCTTGTTAATATGAAAACTAGTAAATGACGTCATTTGATAGAAGAACGCATACAATGATGAAAATTAAGATATTTTTTGAAAACAAAAAAGCACCCAAACACATGTGCTATTAGAGCTTTAAGACAACGCGCATATTAAGAACACTAAGATAGTGTTTAAACAGTATTATATACATTTATATATTATATCTTTGTTTACAATCCGGTACTGGTACGGCGAGTAGACATATCCGTATGCTATTAACATTTGTTTGTCATCATATGAAATCTGTGAACAAAACGGATATTGCTTTCGGAAACATTCTTAATTAGTGAGCTTTTTCTTACAAGTATAGCAGACTTACTAAAAATCATTACATGGGGGACATCTTCAATTATGAAAACATTCAAACTGTTTCGACGAACAATTGAGTTTAATGGATTTCTTCTGGTTGAGTAAACACATGTAATAAAGGCTGGTTTTGGATTTTACTTCCTGTTGAAAGTGTTATTGAAATAAGCACACCAGTAAGACTAGTGATTTAGAGAGAAGTTGTAATGGTAGGCGACTCTAAACCCCTGTAAGTATGTGTTTATGTGTTCTATAGTAAAGCATTTATTCTCACGTTAGGGATAACTGTTCTTGTTACTTTGGGCGTTCGACTTTTATTATTGTCGATTTTTTTTACTAACGTTATTTTCACATTTCTTTTCAGTTCAACATTAACAACGATAGTTTTGTAGCGTTGTATTTGAAAAGTTGTCAAAGCCACAATGGATGATGACAAACTGGTTCAAGAGAAAAACGATGCAAATACCGATGAAAATATACCAATCATCGTGTATATGTCAATTGTTTGTTCTGCTGGCATCATTGGCAATTTCGTTGCCTTTTTATTCTACGTTTCAAGGAAAGATAAATCAGCTGCAACTTTAGTGCTAACTGCACTAACTGCAAACGATTTTATTGGCTCTATAGTACTGCTTGCAACTATAGGTGGGCTAGTTCATTCGATGACGTACACACATGTGGCGGCGTGCAAAATTCAGGGATTCCTTAGCCACGTGTTTGTGAAGAATTCCGTGTTTTTTCTTTTCATCTTAGCCGTGTATCGGTACTTAAGTATCTGCAAGACATCAAAATGGAAGTCAATATTTGCAAGAAGGAAAACAGTGGTGTGTAACATCGTTTGCACCACAGGACTCTCAATCCTGTTTTCAATACGAGAACTTGTCTTTTTTGAAGTTGGGTCCATAGACTTTACAGTAGCCGAGAATGTTACCGTCATTGGTAATCGCTGTATGATTACCAAAGAAAATAGTATCGCAAAAATTGCCACCGCTTTTAATATTATTGACTTCATTGTGCAACTCGTTATTATGATCGTAATGCTAACTCTGTATACGTTAATCATACGTAAGGTTTCTTCTGTTGGCAAACGTCGTCGTGCAAGGGGGAACAATATTTTAATGGACGAGAGCCAATCGATTGAAGTTTCAGACATTTCCTCAAAGGCCGCACAACAAACTCCAAATGAAAATACCGTTGTTGTAAGAGATAGAACTACAACCATCCGCCCGGAGACTATTAACATAAGCAGCACAGATCACTGGAGCTCTACAGTCGAACGACGCTTGACGCAGATGGCGTTTATTGTTACGTTGGCATCGGTCTTGAGTTTTGTCCCTTACTTCGTCGTGTCAATTATAGCTATAATTCATAAAAAGCTCCCCATTTGGGCTAGGATTGTATACAGGTCTTATGCTTTTAATTCCACTATGAACCCTTATCTGATCGGATACTACAATTCGGAATTTCGGGCGTTCGTTAAAAAGATAATTTCTTGTCGTTTCTTGCCTACTTTAAGAAGAAACTAAATTTTTAAAATACATATTCTGAAATCGAAAATCTCTTTATGTTAAATACTATATATATAATTACATGTTTATCGATGCCAATGTATATATATACACGTTTAAATACACTTTGTAATAAAATAAATTAGAATGCGGATTGTGAACTAAAATTAGAACGTGACATATCAACATAACGCAAAACGGTTTAAACTATATATCATGTTTAATTGTTTTATATACATCCTGCTTAACAGTGTTTCATAACGCTACCATTTAAATTATAATACGATCGTTGAATCATGAATAGCGTATGCAACGTAAACGTTGATTGTGTTAGCGGATAAATACGTCATTTATGAATGTTTTATATAGATTATGATTTTTTCTTTTATAATTTTAATATATGTTGTTAAAATTTGAATACTACATTTATTCTTTTATATTTGAAGAATGTTTCCCATATCAACCTACAGATATGTATCCTGCATCAGTGATTTGTTTTATTATATGGGATGAAGGGTTGACTTTATATTTTATTATTGATCAAGACTTTTTACAAAGATTTAAAACAAAATTCGCAATTTCAATACATTGGGCGATGTTATAGAAAGAAGGATTTTAACGAACATAAACATTGGGTTAAATTGCGTGTAATAAATACCAAACCGGATATTGGTACTTCCGATAACGTGGTTGATAAACATTGCCGTGTCGGTCATTAGATAAGGGACATAATTCGCAAGGCAATGGATTAATTTAACTTAGCAAAGTATCCTCCCTTAGAATGTGATCGGACAGTTGAAGTGATATCTGCACAGGCACACTAACTTATCATAAAGATAAGGTGCCGAGCGTAATATATGACTTGCTGTTTAAACAAACATACGCTTATATTATAATTTATAAATGATTTACATGTTTGCGAGCGTAACGAATACCACAGGGCTATACAAATCGACCTTCAATGTTTCAATTATTGAAACTCTTCCCAACTAACAACTTGTTATTTAGTAAATTTATTAGCGAGGCATTTAAAGTTTTACAAATATTTCATATAAAAAATGACAATGTTGACAACTGGTAACAACTTATTTCTGTAAATGTTAACAACTGCATCATTACAAATAAAATATGTTCGCAGTGATTCTTATAATATGTACATGCATATCGTTTATTAAATGTTTTCTCCTTCTTAGAAATTACAAAAATAATATCCGATTCGCTTAATATGAATAACAACATATTGTGTCATACTTTCTTTTAAGGTTGAACCATACACATTGATGTCTTTTCATGGTTAACTGACAGTGGTTATTACCGCTTGCATTTTATATATATGTTTTAACAATCTATGGGCTATTGCCCTAAGAAACAGTGTTGCCTTACTAAAGGCATGTACCTGCATATTTTGCATTAAATGTGATTGTTCATAATTTATAGCCTATCCGTATTTATTATACCTTTTATAATTATATGAAAACATCGTCAACTCTTTGGCTCTTTACTAACGATGTGAAACTGTATTTATATCACAATTAACTGAATTAAGATGTTTTATTTCAGTTTAAATAAAATGTATGTTATGTTCTGCTAAGTGTTCGTCCTGAATAAAGCAAATTTACGCATATTATTTGTAAAAAAGTTCGTTGTGGTTTTTTTAACAACGTGACATTGTCTTTATTGTGTTTGTGAACTATACGACGTCGTTTTCGTACTAGTTCATCACAAACATCACTTGAGGGGTTGAATCGTTTAAGATAGTTTCAAGAAAAACTCGAATACTTAATTTAGACTGATAACGCGGACAGCACGCGAAGTTGTGCTTAACGTTATCAGTGACAAACAAGAAAAATAAAATTGTAAATTCCCCTTACACAAAAGCAATGTACGTACGGTTACGTCTTTAAAGGGACTTGTTCACAGATTTTGGCATGTTTTGAAATTTGTCATGAAATGCTTATTATTGATAAATGTAAACATCGGAACTAAAAGGCTCCAGTATAAAACAAGAATAAAATTAGAGAAAGAACAAAAAGTTGTCGAAACTTGGGCTCGAACCACTGACTCTTTGAGTAAAGGTCTTACGCTTTTACCACTCGGTTAACAGTTTTAATGTATTGTAATCTTTATGTAAGCAATCCAGGTAGTGTCACAAAATATAACGATAAATCAGGAACTCTTCAAATTATTCTATCGTTTAGCGTTTGTAACGCTTTATAATTTTCAGTTTTTTAAATCGTCAAAAGATGCATATAATGGATATTTTAGAGGATGATAAATTTTCAGTTGTATTGTTTCCACGCACATACTAGAAATGCAACGAAAATTTGCACATCTGATATTTTTTTTGAATTTATTTCAAATTACCAAAACGTGAACAGGTCCTTTCAAGCTAGAGTCGCTTCCTGCAATCGCTTTCTTGGGGTGTATCAAAGCCACCACTAAGGTTATGTAATAATTATCTGCGACGTTCATATTCCGTCACCACTCATCAACTAATGGACAATGGTGTGAGCTCCTTGAAAAGGAAAGGCAGGTCATTTAATTGACTGAAGCCTTACCAGGTCGTTTCATTTTCTGAAAATATTTGTTATAGTCTAAAGAATGTTATAAGTAGACGACACATGTGTTCCTTATTTTGTTTTGAGCAAATTCCAGAAGAAGAACTGCACTTTCTATGTATTTTATTTTACGAAATCGCGAATTTATATTCAAAGTGAGAAGCGGAAAGAATGTACGTAATGGTAACGTGCGTTTTAGGCGGTTTTAATTCGAAGTGATAATCACAAATAACTTTAAATTGTTCAGATGACACCGGATTTTAACGTTTTGGTAGATAGGAAATGTTTTTGATTCTCGACCCTTAGAGATTTGACTGGTTCCGAGCATATATCCAATCAAACGATGCCTTTATTACAAACTTTGTGACGATGATCAACTAAATCTGTGTTGTTTTATTATTTTTATTGGTTAATATAATTTATAATATTCTATGTACATAGATCAATGTGTGCAGAAAATATGTCGAAAATCGCATTGCGTTTCATTAAAAGCAAAAGGTACACACTCAAAATCAATCCTTATCTGAAAGGATTTAATCTTGTGACGATAGTATTTTACCGTTAAGCTACCGTGCATGTAAATGTTTCGTTTGAGTCTTTAAGATAATTAATATGTTATGCTATGATTTCAAGATAGTGCCTAAAATTGAGTAAACAATGATTTTATATGCACTACAGGATCGGTTATTTCAATCAGAAATGTTTGTACGCTTTTGTCTAATGTGCAGTAAGCTTAATTGTGAATCGCATATTATGCACCGAAATTGAACCTCCTGTGTCAAACAATGTTGCCTTATCATTATCGTGCTCGTACTTATTGACCCCATCCTTTTTGGTCTGTTCTTAAATATTAATGAGGAAAATCATGCGGAATTGTTAATTTTGATCACGCGAGACGCATGCCAGCTTAAGTTCTAGTTTCTCATTCAGAATGTTCAAAATCGTTAGAAGCGAACGGTTTGAGCAGATGAATGTAGTGCAAAACCCGTTATAACAACCGAACAACAAGCATTTTGTGTTCAATATAATCTTGCCATGTTTTCAAATATCACTGTTTTAATATTATATGTACACAAGATATGTATTAGTCAAATGGCTCATACTTGATGCTTATTTTTTTAAAAAAGTTGCCAAGTTATTCTCTGGTAAAAAGTTCCTGACATTAATATATATTGATGTTCCTTTTATATTTATCAAATACCGGTAACAGTTTGATAATTCCAGAAAAAAGGAAATATTTTAAGCGATTTCAGATTCCTTTATGCATGCCATTTCTTGCACAATTTTCAAAACAATTACCTTGCACATTTTACAAACAGATTTTTACTTCAAATACAAAATTTTAAATTGTATTCACCTTGACTGTTAATCTGGTGGGAATGTTGCACGCAACATATTTTCTTTTATTTATCCACAATTTTCAAAGTTATTTCTACGTGCGACTCTGACCATGAACATGGCCAAAACTCGGTTCACATTATGTTGATATATGTTTTTCATTTATGTCTTACAAATTATGTAACGAAGGCTTCAAGATTGTATTGATGATGTCAAATAGCAAGCCCTCGGGAGCTTGAGGTCTACAGGAAACTATATACATATAACGGGGAACAAGAAATCCAATTTTGACCCAAGGATCATCGTTTGATAATGAAAACTTGGTTGAGGGACACCAAACGATGTTACATTCCTAAATTACACCTGTGGAGGTTGCAGTTTAAGAGAGAAATCAAGACAGTTACAAGACAATTAAAGACAATCAACTTTGAAACTGGATTCAGTTTGATCACGCGATAAACACGCGGAGCTGTGATCTACTATAAGTCTCTTATGAGGACAGTCACCTTAACGTTATCAATGACAAATAAGTTAAACTTTACAATCTCCTCACATAAGTTGAACTATACGTACGTTGACCTGTTTAAGATAGAGTCTCTTCCATCAATCTCTCGCTTGGGGTGTGTCAAATCCATTGTAAGGTTTTGTAGTTCTTATCTCACGCGTTCGTCTTCCGCTACACATCCACTGGGACGGACACTGGTGTAAGCTCCTTGAGCCTGGTGCTCAATTTGCTGACTTATGTGAATGCAATACGGGACAAAAGGAAATATGCTATTTTGCACTTGTTTATATCGCAACTCGAAAAGTTTTGTTGAAGAGTGATGAAACTTTGCAAAACGTATTAAGTCAGCGTATTTTGTTCAGTTTAAATCGGAATTATTGCTTTTTAAGCAAAAATACATTTCTGAAATGTTGGTCGCACAAAACTAGAAAATAATTTCTGCTAAATATAGGTTTACAAACATATTTAATTTCAAATGTACAAGATCATCTGTGTTTGTAATATGAATTAGTTTTAAATAGAGTTATGTCCTTTTTTAGCAAAAAATATTATTTCGAACTCAAGTCGCTTGTACCTCGATTAGTCAGCTTGCTGATTTTTGTGTTTTAGTTAAGTGTGTTTGTTTTGATCATAAGCGGTGTAAAGCCTGTGCTTAGCACAAGAAACGGGACTTTTTGAAAGTATGCATTCAGAATAAGTGGCGGATAATATTATTTCGTAAAGTCATTCCAGGTCTTTTCTTCTTTTTTTAAATCGTGTTATAGTCTTATCAGTCAATAGTTATAATACGCCTACACATATGTTCTGTATGTTGTGTTTAGCACATTCAAGAAGAAGAAATCACTTATTTGGTATTTCATGAAATAGAGAATCTATATCAGTACACTCCTGTCAAATGTGACCCAGTTCCTTCTTGATTCATGTCTATGTATAAGTTTATAAATTTAAATACATATCTATATGATTTAACCGTCATGAGAAAAGGAACACCTTTAATAGCATGTTAGTAATGTTAATTTTCGTTTTTTTCATGCGTTTTTAAATTTAATAGCAAATGAAAAAATACCTTAAAATTTTCCAGATGGCACCGGTTTGTTTACAGTTGGGGAGATACGAGACGGTTTTTATTAACCACCCTGAAAGATCTGATGGTTCTCAACACAGATTCAATCAAAGAATGCCTTAATTAAAAACTGTGTGACGATAATCGAATTAAGTTTTGTTGTTTCATTATTATTATTATTATTATTATTATTATTATTATTATTATTATTATTATTATTATTATTATTATTATTTTTATTATAATTATTATTATTATTATTATTATTATTGGGTAGTATAACTCATTTTATATGCGTGTTTTTTTTTCAAACGTTGTGTAAACATCCTAGTTGGTAGGATTAATTAGAAAAACGAATTTAGTCAAATTGAAAGAAACAGTTACAATTTCAGAAATCTTACTGATCTGGAAGGATTTTACGTTTGGTGACAGTGTTTTACAATTAAGCTACAGTACAGGTAACTGCTTCGTTTGGGTTTTAAAGATAATTTATATGGGATGCTAAGAATTCGAGACTTTGTACATTATGTAAACCTGGATTGTGAATGCACAACTCGATTTGGGTATTTCAAGCAGTAATGTTTTAACGCATTGTTCCAATGTATGGTACGCTTATTTTAAAGCTTGCACTATAACCTAATTTGTTAGACAATGTTGCCTTAGCATCCTTCTCGTTCTAATTCATCTCGCCCTTTTTGTTCTGTTCTCAATTATAAATAGTAAAATAATTTGGAATTGTTAATTATGATCACGTTTCTCATTTAGAATTTTCCAAAACGTTATCAGCGAACAGTTAAAGCAGACGGATTTAGTGCAAGCTCCGTCATAACAACTAAACATGTATTATTTTGTATTCATTATAATCTTACCTTGTTTTCAATTATCCTTTATCTATACCGTATGTACAAAGAATATTGGTTAGTCAAATTGCTTAAAAACCAATACTAGTGCTCGAGTGTAATGATTTCTGGTAAAAGTCTCAGACATTAATACACATTGGTATTGCTTTTATAATTATATACATATTTTAGAATCCCAGATACAATAGCTTTTAAGCGATTTCTGAGTCCTCTTTGCATCCAATTCCTTCTGTACCATTGTCAAAACAGTAACATAATACTTTAGACATTTTTTTTTCTAAATAAGTCTATATGAATCGTGTGACCCCATTTGGCAAAGTAACAATAATAACACAAATGTCATAGATTCGAAACAGAACATAAGCATTTTATTCACACGAGCAATGAACACTCCTTAATAAGAACAATGTTTAAAATATATATTAGTTTAGTGATAATCATCAATTTATATCGGAAAAATAACGAAAGTTTTTGTAACGCTTTTCAACGCTTTTCGATTTTGTAAAAACGTGTATTACCAACAATTAGCTTAAAACAGCATAAACATTCAAAAGCCTGCGTGGTGTAGTTCACGATCGAACGTTGGTTTTTCTGCTATGGGTCCCAGGGCAGGACTTTTTGTTTATTTGATCTCTTTCCATGTTTTTATAGATAGATAGATAGATTTATAGATAGATTTATTTCGGCATGTAATGCATACAAGGGCATTTACAACATGTACAAAATATAAAAATATAACATACATAAAAAAAATTATACCATAACATACATACCAACACCAAGGATAACACAAAAATGAGTAAACCCATATTTCCATTGTGGTCCTTATAAAACCGTATAATTTTTTGTTTCCAAAATATTGTGTTATCAATTTCATTTTATTTAAATGATATGATACGACAACTCGGAATTTCGGGCGTGCATTACCAAGATATTGAGTTGTCGTTCCATGATAAGTTAAATAAGAACTAGAGATTTCTTATATTTATTATAAAATCAATCGTCACATGGTGTTTATTTGTAATATCGATATTGACAATTGTATTTTAAGCTTTGTTTTGACTGGTTGAATTATATGGGAGGATATGAATCCTCCATACTGACTATAGTGTAAACATTCATTGTGATAGCATATCAATAAATTGTTGTTAAATTTATTTTGTAACCATTTGCAATAAACATAAGTAGGCTTTCTGTTGTTGAAATCTTGTGTGTCTTTTATTTGTGCCTGTTTTATTAAATGATATGGCCTCTTGTTTTTATCTTGCTAAAATTAGTTGATTACAGCCATGTTTGTCGGTTCTAAATTATTGACAAGACAATGAACTTAAATACTTAAATCGGTCAGATCACGCGAGAAGCGGGCTTGTGATCTAGATTGTAATTTGGACATTTTTAAAAACCTCGGTTAAACTGAATTTTAATGTTGCAAAATGAGTAGAATTGTGTTACTTTTATTAAACAAAAAAGCAAACAATGAACGTCCAGAAACTCTATGAGGAGAGAAATTATTTGTGTTTCACTAAGTTTATAACAGACCATCAACGATTAATAAAAAATGATTTCAACTGGGATCACTGACTTTGACCGGTCTTTGACCCTGTTTGAGGACTTGTCGAACCTCACACTTACTCAAAAATTGATCACAAACCGAACGCTCGTCTGACACGATCTCAATCAAATGTACCTTTGCCGACATAATATGAAAACATGATTGCCAAAACGTGACGAGTGCATCGAATACTTAACAAATTTTGTATTGTACTAGTAGCGTTAGTATCGGAAATCTATTGAAACGATAAGGTGTTAGTATGATTTATGGTCAATCTGGAAAAAAAGATAATACTATCAAGTTAGCGATATATCTATAAAACATTGGCAGACAAACGTGTGCCATTTATTCTCCTAATACGTCTATTAAAACAAACATTCATTGTTGTCAACCATCTATCACTAATCAAATACATTTCGAACACATGAAACCACGCTTTAGTTCGTCATTTCTATACATATTTTAAACTTTCGCTACATGTTTATTATCCTGTCCGTTGTGTTGTAGAAACAACGTTATTCTTCGTGTTGTGGGACTTTTTTGTGATTTAGGTAATTGAAATTAAAAATAATGAATATAAGTGAATTTAACCGTTATCTAAAGGATATAAATCAACGGCCAAAATAAACATGTGTTTTACTTTTTTTATATACATAATTAAAAGTATTTCATTGGTAACAGAGAAAGTGAACGTTTGGTTGCAGTAACTGGCAACAGCTGATTTAACCTGAAAGGAAACATATTACAAAATATTTTTCTTAGAATATAAAATAATGCACAGTAGTGGATTTGAACAAAGAGACCGGAATTCAAGTAGCATACACTCTTGTTTAATATGAGAAAATGCATTTGTGTTCACGCGATTCAAACAAACGCCTTGACATTGCAATAAGTTTTAACATGTGTTTGTTCTGTTCGTTCTCTGCCGTTTACATACCAATAATTGCAGCTGTTTCTCTCACGGTGCAGTTAGTGTTACAGAAGTCTTTACTGCAACAGGACTTGCATCTTGGAACGGAACGGCCATGGTCAATGGCAGTACACTGGAAAACATTGATTGGATATATTAACACTTTAGAATTTCTCTGTATAACCAAAGCATCATTTAATTAAGTATGCCTCTTTATTGTTCATTCATGAGTCAATTTAGATTTAATTGATTTTGATAAACACATATAAACTTTAATCAGATGAGCTGATGTGTACTAACATGGCTGCGAATTGAGTCCCAAGATATAGATACGCAATTTATAACGTGTACATGTAAAGACAATTAATTAAATCATAAATGAAGTAAAACTGCAAAATATATGTAATTATGTCAATTATATCCACTCACCGTAGCTGCCACACATCCTAGCTTATAATTTGAATGCCCGAGCCAATCAAATTCTTCAATACTGCAGACCTTAAATACAACGCAGATGGCAAACAAATGCTAAGGTGTCTTTTCCTCCACGACAAATGTTAACCCTGTATTAACTTTAGATTACTAGTGTTAACTGGTAAATTATTATCTTCAATATGCTATAATACCAAAAGAGATAAGTCGAATTAAGAGGCATGTTAAGTTATACAATTTAATATTGCTTCAAGTGTAAATAAATGTTTATTAAAATACATATATAATCAACAAAGAATGAGATTAATTTTAAAACTTATTTAGAGCACTTCGATGGCATATTTGCATTTGCCATTCTTATCATATTGTACGAGTATGAATGGTAAATGAACAGTTCAAAATCATTATAAGACGAATTATGAATCATATATAATGGTACAAACATGTCCATATGATAGTTTTAGTTTTATTACAGGCATACCTCGTCTTTATAACATGGCCGAACGGTTTGGCACTGATCGAGGCTGAGCACATGGTTGCAGTCGAAACAAATCGGTCCTCTTTCGCTTCTTGTGGCTAAACCTGCAGCAATGAGATACCTTAGTTGTAATAATAAACGTATTCACAATAAACATATTGCATTATTCGGTCAAAATAAACATTCATTTGTGACGACAATAAAATAGGTAATTATACGTGTTATGTTAATTAAAAAAAAACTTCTTTAGTTATTGTGTAATTTAGAGATGTCTACCAGTATCTCCACAGCCTCGTCCATTGCAATAGTTTTCATCGCAGCACTCCGAACAGTGTCCGTGAGCTGTTTGGGCGGATGAACAAACCTGGCAACATTTTAGTGTACATGTTTTCAAACAGTGCACACCTTTATATTATACATTTAATTTGAAAACAAAATGTGTATATTTACAATAAATTAATGTTCACTGAACGGAAAATGCATGTGATAACAATCAGTTAATAAATTTAATAAATCATATGCATACCGAGGACATAGCGCATCCGGAACTGTATTTTGAGTGGCTGTATTTCAATGTGCAAAGCTGAAAATACACAACAGTGCTTACATAAGTGTAGTTTGTTCGTTTTTTTGTTCATACTTAATTACACATTGCTTATAGTTTATTTCTTCTCTGTGGGAGCGGTGGTCTAATGGTAGGACGCTGGCGTAGGGATCGAGAGGTCCCGGGTTCGAATCCCGACCTGGAATTTCCTTGAGCAAGAAATTTATCCCACATCTGCTCCTCTCTACCCAGGTGTATAAATGGGTACCTGTGAGGGTAAAAGCCAATGTTCCGTGGCTACAAACTGCGCCGAATGTAAACGGACGACTTATATCCAAGTGATTGGGGTGCAAATTGTCAAAGTCGGTTGAATATGTATATAGTAATCAGACTATAAACACATGCATTTGCATTTGCATTTCTCACAATACTAGCTACATATTGAAAAGCTATATATTAGTAACAACTCAATCTTCTTACTTCCCCATCGCCACATTTCTGTACTGTATCGCAAAGTTCAAGGTCAGACATGTCTTCACAATTGTAGCAAATCAACTCTGAGTCTGAAATTGTTCATATACGCAAGATCACAAACTAAAACAAACAAACACGCTAAAATAAACAGGTTATTTTATTGTTGTAATTTTCTTTAATTACCAGCAGTAGATATTGCACTTAATGTTTATGTCTGAAAATGAACTGAAAATATGAAGAATGTTGTCTTTTTTTTAATTTATGAAAGGTTAACAATCGTGCTTACTGGTTTGACAGTTCTTTCCATTGAATCCAGCGGGACATGTACAAGTGTAACGGTTAATACCATCTGAACATGTACCACCGTGAAGACATGGGGACGATGCGCATTCGTCAAGATCTGCAAATGAGATATAGTTTGCACAAACGCAAGCGCATGCACGGAAATTAACATTATAAACACATTAAGATATCTTGACGTAAAATATATGTATTGGGTAACAGTTTGAATTTTTAATGAATTGCCATTAGACGATAAGATTGTCATATTTGTTTAAAGTTTTAAACCACAAGAATATTGCATGCTTGCCTGGAATCAATTCTGCATACATGTTTTTGTCGAAACATAATCTCAGCAAAACATATACAAAAGCAATTGTTATTTCGAGTAACGTGGGAAAGCGTGATAATGAATATGTTAGTAGCAATCACTTGCGGAGTCTCCTGAGCTTTACTTCAAACAAAGGTTTCCTATTGAATGGTGAATATTAACAAGATAGTTACATATATATTACATCTGAGCCAAGGCAAACTCTAACATGGCGCTCGGAATGAGAAATATGTAAAAACTAAATATAATCAAAATTAAGAGAGGTATCTGCGTTTATTTGCTTCTTGGAGACATTTTCTCTTTTCCTTTTAGTGAAAAAAGCTATACACAGCACCAAATTTAAAATCACTGGCATGGGTTGCTTTTTAAATTAGCTGATGTTATAGGAGGATTTATTCAATATGCAGGGGGACTGTCCGGATTTTGATTTTATTGGATCTTATAAAAGGAGAACACATAATATTACTCACTGCTTTCACACTTCTTCCCGCTGAAGCCAGCTGGGCATGTACAGGTGTAAGCGTTGACACCATCTGAACACGTACCACCGTGAAGACATGGGGAGGATGCGCATTCGTCAAGATCTGGAAAGGAGTTATAGTGACAATGCACGGATATTGACTTTTTACATACAACTAGATATATTGTATTAACATTTACGTCAAGAAGTACAACTTGAATTGGAATTGAATTGCCATTAGACAATATGATTGATTTTTACGAGTTCTAAACGGAAGGAATATGACATGCTTGTCTGGACAATATAATGCATTCATGTCTGGTCTGAACATAATCTCACCACAACCTAAACAAACACAATAGTTATTTCAAGTATTGTGGGAACGAGGTAAATTTTATCTGTTTATGTCAGAAGCAATCACTCGCAGAGTTTCCGAAGCTTTATTTCAAACAACAGTTGCCCATTGAATGCGTGATCAAACGGTGGATGCTAAGGCCATTACATAAATATTACACCTGAGATAAGGAAGCCTCTCAGATGACGCTCGGAACTATATATATGTCCTCAAAATATCCAAACTAAGAGAAGGGAATGCGTTAATTTTCTTCTTTTGTCATTTTTCCTTTAAGTCAAAAACAAAACGGAGCAAATTTGCAAGCAGTGGTATATATTTATTTAAAAGTAGACCATGCTTTAATAGGATCATTTAAATATTTAGGAAGACATGGGGAGGATGCACTTTCGTCGATATATAGAAACATAAATATAACTTGGCTGTAGATGTGCGTACGCACTGATATTGACTTAATAAGTGTATTTTCCTACCTTGTGCTAAATACATGTAAGGTAAGTAGAAAACACTTGTAGAGTCTTCAGCTCTTGTATGAAAAAATGTTGTCCACTGCATTCGTGATTAATGGGAAATGTTTACAAAGGCATTATACTACACAAAGAAGCAAGTTTACATGACCATGTATATGTTCACCCCTTTAATAGAAATATGTTTTTGATTACGTTATTTCAAAATGTCCTCTTTTAAGACTTATACAGGGCAATAACTATATAAAAGAACATCACTATTAAAATATAAAGCAGCGCAAGTTCACACTATGGTGTACTTTTTTGTTACCTTAACTGCATTCTAGCATCTTTATGTTTGACGTTATGCGCAACATAAGTTAAAAACAAATCGTATAAAAATATGCCCTAAACAATGTAAATCCGAAAATATCCGGGCCACACAATGAATGGGCGCAAGTGCTTGTGTTGGTCAATATATGTGTAAAGTAGTTGCAGACATCATTTATGTTTATACATATAATTAAAAATAAATAATATTCAGCCCCCTAGCAGCAAAACTATTGACACACGTTAATCTAGAAAAATGGTAACAAAAACTGTTGCCCGTACAACACATATCTGGATAAATCCACTACATATTATACAGTAGAAAACAATACGAAAGGTCATGATTTAGCAAAAACTGTCGCAGTCACTTTCCTTTTATTTACAATGATTAACACCTTAAGGTGATTCAGCTGTAAAAGTTTGAGCTAGATTTTACCAGTAGTGAAAGAGGAGTTAAAAAAACTGCATTTTGAGACTATATATTAGGTTATGGAAAATGTGACAAGGGCTATAATTCGGCCAAAAATCGTCTCAGCTAAACTTCCAATATTTTCGATAATGTAAACATTACGACCACTCCAATGTGAATTTTTAAGCAAGATCCACGCAGTATTTAAAGACCAGTTGAAACACAAGATTTGAGACTGAAAACTGTATAATGGGAAAACGACAAAGGGCAGTAATTCTGCCAAAGATTGTTTCTCTATGGCTATTCAACTGTAAAGTTTGAATGAGATCCGTCCATTAGTTAAAGTGGAGTTGAAAACGCAAGCTTCGTGTGATTATATATTACATAGTGGAAAATCACAAAGATCAATAATTCCGCCCAAATTCATTGCTTTACGATCATCGACACATTTGGGTCATTCCCATAGAGCTATTTTGAGCGAGATCCATCTATTAATAAAGGAGAAACTCAAAACACAACATTCGGGGCGTACGAATGGGTGTACGGATGGACAAGAGGAATACTCAATGCCTTCCACTCTGTGGGAGAATACACATGTTTTATTTGATTAAAGGGTCTATAAATCCTGTGAAAACGATAACACTCGAACCAAAATATAAAGGTGAACAGGTTCAGATGCTGGATAATATGTTTTGTTAAGTTTATTACGCAATAATTTTGAGTAACGCGCGAAATAACATCCAACGGACAAACGGAAGCACTTTCACTTTAGCCATATAGAGAGAATTGGCTTGCCCATGGCGGCCATGTCTTTCAACGGACCCGAATCATGTACAAACTCCGCCGAGATATTGCAAGAATAAAGGTTTGCGGCAAGTTTAAAAAAGATGAAACAGAAAAAATGGCAATTCTAAAGTGTTCACAAGTTTTCACTTATGCTCAGCGGATATATCATTAAATCAGATGTTCTGAACAAGTTTCATAAAGATATGACAACAACTTCAATATTGCTAACCATTTTTCAATAAACTCATATGAAGAGAAACCGGACCTTCTTTTAAACTATGACCAGATATTATTAGGACACATGTTTTAGGTTTTTCATGACGATTTAATAAAAATTGTTCCGTATAGAGTGTTCTAAAGGTTTCATTATACAAATATAATGAAAACTGCCAATTCCCTTGCCGGCAATGCTTTTCGATAGACAGGACTTATTTTCGAACTAGGCCGAGTTATCAAGAGAACAAATTTCGTGAATAAGTTTAAAAAAGATTAGTCAACAATGTGATTTCGTGAGTGGTAAGAAGGTTTAACAATAGCCATATACGAAAACCCTCACCACCCGCTGGCGAACATGTCTGTCAACCATAAAGAGTTTTAAACGCGGCTGAAAAATCAATAGTGTTCAGCGCAAATTTCATGATTATTGGGCAAAAAATCTTACTTCTAAAGTGTTCACAATCTTTTTCCTATATTTGACCCACTGACCTAGTCTTTGACCTCATATGACTCAGTTGCGAGATATCATTAAGACAAATGTCAAGCCTAGTTTCATGACGATCGTTTCATAAATGTGACCTCCAGAGATTTCACAATGAAAACGTTGACGACGGACGACGGACACTGAACGATAGACGGCGTACGACCTTGAAAAGGTGATCACAAAAGATCGCCATCAGCACGTTATGCACAGTTCAGCTCCAAACGGGCCTGCGTTTATTTTGTCTTCATAGGATCATCATATAACGTAAGATATACGAGAAGCACCCAATTAACAATAAGTATGTCTGTGGATTTTTTTTTAATTTGCCAATTTAGTTTAATAGGAATTATGAGGCGAAAACGTCTACATCAATTGTTTGGATGTAAAGATATGGTTAAAAAAAACTCACCGATGTCACAGTTCCTTTCACTGAAGCCAACGGGACATGTACAGGTGTAACCATTAATACCATTTGAACATGTACTACCATAAAGACAGTGGTTAGAGGCACATTCGTCAATATCTGGAACATTGTAAAGCTGGTATATGAATGTCATTATAACTGCATATACATATATTGTACTAATTATCTTAATAATTTCACTTTAAAGCGTGCTTTAATTGTGAAATGTTAAACAAAAGTTATGATCCTAAAGGTGAGCGGATCCATCGATTGTGATTCGTCAATCATTACAAAAGCATTAGAAATTACAGGTCTCGCGCATTGGTTTATCGAAGTTTTAAACTTTGATATTTTTTTTTTAATAAACTGATGTATGATGTTTGTTATTTTCATAAATTACATTATAAATAACTTATACATATTTACCGAAGTTCATCCCAGCAGGATACCCGTATGCGCTAAAGTACCAATTTCCAAATACAATCAATCCAAACACAACATGTCTTTCTGTCGATGTCATCACGTGGTATCCAGTGGTAATTCTGAACGTGAGGACTGTATAACTGTTAAATGGGGGTGCCACGTGAGCCGTGTCAAAAAGTTGATCACTTGGTGATTTGCCATCAAGACGAAGGGTTTGTGATGCGGAAGAGAGTATGGTTACGGAAATATAGTTACTGAGGGGTCTAGCAAGCTCTGGTACAACAAATGTATACGAGTTCATATATTGTTGAATACTCGGAATGAGTGTCATATACGATTCAGATTGTTTATATTGTATGACGGCGATAGGTTGTTGACTATTGACGACCAAGGACGTACTTTGTATTGCAGACTCAAACCGGTTGTTTGACCCTATCGCTGTGCAATTTTCAAACGATACGTCTTTCAGACATACTGTGTTACTTCTTTGACTACTGAAAATACGAACAATGAATTGTTCGGATAGGATTGGTGGAACGATAAAATTTCTTTGAAAAGCATCCGTTGGGATCATTTGTTCACTGACCATATCACAAGCACCAAACCTGTGTTGAATTACATAGGTACAAGACGCTCCGCTTACCACAGCTACGGGTTTACTTGACTGGACGATAGTACCAGTGAGATCGTCTGACGGGGACTCTTCCTGGTAAACATCCAACCAGTTCAGTGTCTTTGATATTGATGTGCCGTTAGGAAATGATATGTTAACCTCAGTGTTCGCAAACGGTGATATCACCATAAATTGTGATGGATAGGAATAACCGTAGTTGGGCGCATAACTTGATATATAATATGCTCTTCCAAGTGCTTTAACCGGCAGGGTCACGTGTGTGGCTGCACTCATTGCATTGTCTTGATAGTTCGTTACGTAAACCGAAACATCCACAGTTGATTTAATAAAAACTCCGTTGTGTCCAATCTGAGTGCCAAAAAGCTGAAGACTATTGTTAAAATCTAGTCTAAGTGTTTTATTAAAAGAGTATGTTGTATTAATTCCCAAATATGGTACAATTACTTCTAAATCACCATTTGTGCTTGAGGCAATATCGAGTTTTAATGTGTTGCCATCCCGAAAGCTCATAAATCCAATGACAAATTCTTTTCCCGTGGTGGCTGAAAACAGAAAAGTTATGAAAATGTATAGGGCAGCTTGATGAACTATTAAATAAACTTTTGACAAACGTAATTGATCACTAAATTACTTACATTTTAGAGCAATAGTAAACCCGAAAAGGGAAGCCAATAAAACCCAATTCATATGCCGCATGTTGTACAACCAGCTCCACTTTAAGATAAATATTTAAACGAACAGCCGTATAAAAGTCATATAAGAAATACGATTGGCCATTGGATTCATTCCTACTTGACTCATTTGACCGTTAATAATAATACGTGCCGGAATAGTTGAGCCCGATAACATTCGTTGTTTGCCAGCTGCATGTAATTGGCTGATTCATGGGTTTGGTTCCCGTTTTTACATATCAATATTTCAGACAGAGTTGGCAGCCATAGAAAAACATGTTAGAATTACATAAGTAGTATAAGCGATCAAGACAGGTAAAAAACTGACTATGGTACTTTTGTTTTTTTCATTTTTATTGCAGTAAGGAATTGTGTCTGCACCAAAAGGAATAGGCCATCGTATTATACTTATAAACAATGGTAATAATGCACCCCGTCCATATATACCACGGTCCATAAAATGTGTTTAATACATGAATCACATATTCGTTTATTTCGATAAACTTTCAATTTAAATATTTGTTCTGATTAAGTGCCGTTACTTATATATGCATTTTTATAACTGAATGATTGATAGAACTATGTGAAGGAATTAATGAAGTGATTATATACAGTTTGTTCAAATTGTTTTGAATCTCCAAACTATGTATTGTTATTGTCATGGTTTGAATGGCAAATGTATAAGTGCATATGTATTATTTTCAAATACAAATATGCAAAACAGGATAACACATATTATCAACAAGGGTTTCAAGTGAAAAACAACACAGATTACGCGTTAACGAGTTTTGTATTGGAAGATCTACTATAGACACTAGTGTATAATTAAGAATTATATATGTATTAGAAGGAAATAGGTTTAAAAGCAGTCTTCGACACTGAAATTGTGACATTGGCTTTTGATTGGTAAGCATTTAATGTACGTGATCTTTTGAAATGTTTGAAACAGTGTCAAACCTTTCGCTCATTACTTGAATATGAAACTTTAAAGAATTTATATCACACTAAACATGTTTTGTTTAAACAAAGTTTATGTTCTGTTGTTTCTGAAATGTAATATAAGCCAAATTATGCATATATTTGTTGATTTTAATAAGACTAATATTTAGTTAAACACGCTAACCTTGTCGTTATCGTGTGTATACAAATTCATCACATTCGCGTTTTGGTTCAAGAAAGTTAAAAGACAATCAGAAAAAATCATCTTGACAAATGGATTCAGTCTATCACGCGAGGAGCACGCGGAGTAGTGTTCTCCTATTAGTTCCAAATGCGGACATTCCCCAAAACTTTATCAGTGACACATAAGTATAATGTTGTGAAATCGCATTGCAAAAGCAGAACTATATGTCATTTGATGTCTTGAATCTAGACTCCCTTCCATCACTCTCGCTTGGCATGTATTAACGCCATCCTTAGGGTTTGTAGTTCAAATCTCAAGCGTTTATTTTTCTTCGCCTCATATTCGCTGAGACACTGATGTGAGCTCCTTTGTATAGCGCACATATTGTTGCATAGTTATTAAAATTTGCAAACATGTAATAAACATTATTGGGTGATTTGGTTCTGTTTAAACCGGAGTTATTGCCCTTTGAAGCAAAACACATTTCAGAAAGTTTGTCTCACTTAACTAGAAAATCAGTTCAGCTAAATAAATAATTTACAAACATATTAATCAGCAGGTTTTCAAGAGCACTTGCGTATTACTAACGAGTTTAATCAAACCCTTTTTACCAAAATATAAAACTTATATACTTAATTCGCTTGTACCTGAAAAAGACAACTTGCTCAGTAACGGCCCGTGCTTAGCACAAATACCGCGGATACTTGAAAAAGTGGATACAACCATATCATTCGCTTGTAGCCATACCAGGTCGTTTCAGTTTGTGAAAATCTTTTTTACAGTCTATAGAGTCAATGATGTATACTAACACTGCATATATAGTTTCGTATATTGTGGTAAGCACATTCGAGAAAAACGAACGGCAATTTCTGGGTATTTTATGATACAAAGAATTTGTATCAGGTCGACTCGATTTCTATCCGAGATAATATGTCAAAATTCCAAATATATCCATATGATATATACATCACGTGAAACGGAAAAAAAGAATAATGTGTACGTAACGGTAATTTTCTTTTTCATGCGTTTTCTGATCAAAGAGAAAATGCAAAAATGCCATAGACTTATTCAGATGGCACCGGTGAGTTTACGTTTTTGGCAGATACGTTACCAGCAAAGATCCGATCGAATAATGCCTTCATATCATGCTTTGAGACGATGATCGATTCATTCATATTATTGGGACAAAAAAATAACGTTTTGTGTGAGTTTCATTTTTTGTTTGCTTCAACAATATGTAAAAATCCCAGTTTGAAGAAAATAATATATAGAAAAGATAATTGAGTATAATTGAAAGAAACATTTACAAGCTCAGAATCCTTCCACAACGGGATGGATCTAACTTGTGACGACATTGTTTTACCCTAAAACTACAGTGCATGTAACTGCTTCGTTTAAGTTTGTAAATTAAATATTATCGGATGCTATAAATTCGAGATGGAGTACATGATTGATGGATTGAATTTTATTTGATTTTTATTCAGGCTTTAACAAATAATATACAAGTAATTGTCAAATTTACATTACAATTATTACTTAAAATATTGTGTACGATTGCTGCGGATCAAAGTCTATGGTCTAAAAACTGCCATAGCAATAATATGAAATAATATCCACATAATGTCGACATGGACTGTGGATGCACTATTCGATTGGGTATTTTAAGCAGAAATGTTTTAACGCATGTGTCTAGTGCACTGTAAGCGTACTATTGAAATACATATTCTGTTCTTTTTACTTTAACTTCCGTTGTCTCACAATGTTGCCTTATCTTAATCGTGCTCGTACAAATTCATTTTTGTCTGTTTTGGTATGTAAATTGGTAATTCTGATCACGAGAGAAGCAGGCTCGCTTGTGTTCTAGTTTCTTATTTTCAATGTTCAACGTTATCTGTGTACATTCGCAGATGACGTGTTTAGTGCAAACTCCGTCATAACAACCAAACTTTAGCATTGTGTATTCATTTTATACTTGCAACGTTTCATCTATCTCTTATGTATACAATAAGTACATAATACATACCTTACTATATATAGTAACACATTTGTACAGTTTTTCATGCCATTATCACTATTGCGGGGGCATTATAAATTATCGACCCTCACGCGAGGGCCGATTATTTATAATCGGCCCTCAGAATCGGATCGCGCGACGTCAACTGAACAAAATGGCGTCCACATTCAGTCTTCTCCAATGGTGATTAATAAAATAAAGCCAAAACTCAAGGAAATAATTAAAAATATAATTAAAAAAAATATAAATGATAATTAAACGTAGCACACAATTGAAATAATGAAAAATTTTCGATTGCAACTGAAAGTTTAACTGTACCACCCCCTGTACGTCGATAATCCAAACTGAGTTGGATAATTCAAACTGAAGAAAAAAAATGTCGGCCGAAACTGAAACTGAAAGGTAGGTGATTATTATATAATTTCTGCTAATTTAGTAACTATAAGGACGTAATTGTTCTACACATTTGATAATGAATGTCTGACACACACATGCGTTTTGAGTTTTGCAATGATTTAATAGTTTTCTAGTAAAAAAGATAAATTTGTCTTCAGAAAATGCAAATTTTCATGAAATGCGACCTATGCGTTGAATTATTCACACGTTAATTGACAAAACAGCGAACGAAACTGTAACAGAGATATGCCAAATTATATCATGAATGTCCTTTAAAATTTTGCTTTTAACACCTAGTGTGTTTTGTGTTAAAATCATGTGTTTGCAGGACGGGTATAAAAGTTTATGGATAAATCCAAACTTATATGAACATGTCTGTGGATAATAACCAAACTCAAAATAGTTTGGAATTATCCATACACTAGTTAGGTCATTATCCAATTTGTATATTCTTGACCAAAACAAATACGAATATATTGCGTTTTCGAGCATTTACGCCAATCAAATTTTGTACATAAATATATGAAAGGTTAATACATAAGTCAAAGCATTAAAACATTAAAAACATTCGATTATAATTGTTTTTGGCCTAAAACTTTCGACAATTTCATTAACTTTTTCCAGATTTTCAAACATATTCATTTTATTTCGACGTAATTGTTTTTAATTGTTATGGGTTTATTAGCGCATTGTATCCGGCAAATAACATTTTATCAAAAAGAAACGTTTATTATGTCACAACTTACCTTAAATAAACGTGTTCTTAGAAATAAATGACCGGAGTCTTTATTTCTGTCGCCTTTGTTTTCTTCAGTTTGAATTATCCTACTCAGTTTGGATTATCGACGTACAGGGGGTGGTCGGAGGCATCTCCAGCTATCGCATATATAGTAACTATACGGTTTAAAGTTGCAAAAAACGTTAACATTTTACAGATTTCATTGCGGGTTTTGTATTTTTGTCGCAGGGTGAAACTTATTCGCCAAAAAATCCAGACTATTTCTTTTATTTTTATCTCAGATTGTCAATATAAATTTAAATACATTT